>BCLH01000686.1:80679-121274 GCA_001602315.1 Zoysia pacifica
CTGCATTTGCTTCAATCCATAAAATCAGCTTCGAATTTTAGATTCAAGGAAAATGTTTTGAGCACTTTTGTTTGATAATTTGCGGATCCATCACGCTATTAATAAGAAAGATTAGCAGATTTGGACAGTCTGGAACAGATGGCGAACACAACTCTCGCAACTTCTATCTGAAAGACTGAAAGGACAGCATTGCTGTTGGACTGAAAAAACGTTGCGCGCTGGATATTCCCACGAGAACCAGCAGATTCAACTACCTAGCGACACACTTCCACGGAAGCATCGACACGAACGCCATAACCAAAGATCTCCACGCCGAAAGGATCCACCTCGTCCATCAACTCTTAGAGCTTTCCATATCACACGGCGCCGGCGGACGTGCTTGTTAAAGCCATGCTCGCTTTGCAGACGCAGAAATTTCGGAGGAGCCAAAAACCTCTCGATCTGCAGGTGTAACTGCGGACAGAGACAGCGGGGCGCCGACGGATCATCGCCTGCACGGTGCGCCCGTGTGGGAGTGGGACACCGGCGTGAGATGGGCTCGGCACCAGCGTGTGCAATGAGTCGGCGCGGCGTGGGAGGCGACGCGGACTCGGTGGCTTCGCCCGCTGAAGAAACGGGACGGGAATGGATGGATGCAGGCGAGCTGAGACGGCCTCACGGGAGAAACCGGATGAGGGACGGGAAAGTAGACTGGCCGGGAGGGACAGTCGTAGGCAGGTTTACGCACTTCGAATGGCCCAAACCAGATGCTATTCGCTGGAAAAGTACGTTGTTTTACTTTACACATTGGATCGTCATGGTTCCACATCATCCAGTAACACACGGACCGCGGTGCCTCTGATTGAATCTGCAGATCTGATTCTCAACGCTGCAGATCCAGGAGGGGAGCATTTCTTTATTTTTCTTTCTTGTGCAATGAAATGGATCATTTCATCCGTTTTACTACCAGATTGCTTTGTATGGGTTCATCGCCATCGCATATGTTTGTGTTTCCAGGCGAGTAGTAACTGTTTGATCCGAAAGGAAAAAAACATCGTTACCTTTTCTCTGAAGCCATAAAACTCCGAACAATAACATGCTATGAAAAAATATTTCTGGAGAAGACTAGCGTTAGGTACGAGGTACTTCAAGAACAAACGACCCTCCTAATCTCCATAGAGTATCCATGGGTCTATCTGGCATGGCAGATTGGCATCCCACCCCCACACACCTTTTCCTTCCTGTAACCCGGAGCGAGAGGATTCATGCGCGCACATGGGCTGCCTCTTCGAAAGCAGCAAGCCATCCGCCGCGCCCAGCCACATGCCGTGGACAATCGCGGCAAGACCTGACCTCCACGCCAGCGCGCGGCGGAAAGACGCGATATCCTACGGTTGGCCGCGGCTGCCCGCTGCGCGCACGATCGAAAGCTCGAACGGATGACGCAGCCCCACGCCCTTTTCGGCGAGGCGTGAACCGCTGCTTTGGTTTGCGGTGATCGAAAGCCCGTGCTGACTCCGCGCGAATCCGGTGCTTTTCGCCCGAAGATTTCATCACGCCGCGGCTTATAAAACCCGCTCCCCTGCCTCCCGTTCGAGCCCCCCTTCCGGCCCTTGCTCAAACACGCTCACTCTACCCCGCACGCAAGCAAGATAAGGGTGCATCAGTCATGACTAAGTCAAGTGGCGGCCATGTGATCGGAGTGCTTGTCACCTCCACGGCGTACGCCATCGAGGAAGCGGCGAGGGACCGGCCGGCGGCTAAGACGGACGGTGATCGCCTTGCCGTCTCGTTGACGCACCCGAGTCCGTACACGACTTTTGGTTACAAGCACAGTACGTTCTAGATCATTTCCTGAAGATTTTTAAAATGGAGGTAGTATGTTTCAACAATCCATTAGAGAAGCTAACGATGGGATGACACGTTGTGCTATTCAGACAGCAAAGGTCAGGTGATCCACTGGGTGAACAAGCTGGGCAGACGAGCTCAGAGCTTCAGGGACCATGGTGAGTATTAGTCAACGTTTAGACTTGCTTGCAACTAATTCGTACTGGTGAGGATTGAGTTGCACTGCTGTTACGCGTGGGCTGATGTCTCGTTTCTCACGAACGATGTGCTCATGTGCAGTGACCTTGGGACCGAAGCTGTCGGAGACGGTGAAGGGGAAGCTGAGCCTAGGCGCGAGGATCCTGCAGGCTGGCGGCGTGGAGCGCGTGTTCCGGCAGGCCTTCCCGGCCGAGAAAGGCGAACGGCTGGTCAAGGCCCTCCAGTGCTACCTCTACACCACGGGCGGCCCCATCGCCGGGATGCTCTTCGTGTCCACCCGCAAGATCGCCTTCCGCAGCGATCGCTCCCTCGCCGTCACCTCCCCGTCCGGCGACGTAGTAGCCCGGGTGCCCTACAAGGTCGTCGTTCCCCTGCGGAGGATCAAGCGGGTCAGGCCGAGCGAGAACGCCGAGAAGCCGGAGCAGAAGTACATCCAGCTGGTCACCGTGGACGGGTTCGAGTTTTGGTTCATGGGGTTCGTGAGCTACCAGAGATGCTGCAAATACATGCAGCAGGTGATCTCCGAGCTGTAGCTCGTGGCATGGCGCGCTCGGCCAGCGCAAGGGTCGAGCAGGGGCGGGTCCGGTCGTCTTGGAGGTCCGTTCCAGCGTGCGTCCTATCTGTATGGCAGTAGAAGTGTAGTTTGTGGACTACCGTGCGCGGCAACGTCTTGTTCGAACGTTTGTGTAGTCCCGAACCGCTCCACCGTATTTTTAAGATGGGTGTACGCTCCTTCCTCGCGTGATTTGTATTGGTTCACCATTGTGTGGTCAACCGAGACCTGTTTCAAGGGATTTATGGACACGGACCAAGAAATTACTCCTACTTGGTTTCAGTGAATGTACTTGGAATTCCTTTTCAAAAAAAAAAAAAGTGAATGTACTTGGAACGATGACAAGAATTAACCTCATTTTGCTACTCTAATTTCTACTTGCGAGTGATCAGATAACTTGGATCTCCATTCATTCATCTGACTCAAAACTAAAGCACCCTAAAACCCTGTTTGGAACGAGAAATTTGCAAAATGTTGCTTTTTTAATAAATTTACCATTTGTGTGAATGATACGTAGACTGTGCCTATGATTTGTGGGTCAGTGACAAATTTTTGAAGCACATTGTTTCTGCTAGAAAAAACCGAAAGCCTCGTTTGGAACGGAGTAAAAATTCACATTCCTGCATTTTTTTTTGTGATTGAACTGATTTTTATAAAATTTATGTAAAATTTTTACATTTCAAACGAGGCCTAAAGTTTGAATCCCACTTTATTTTCCTGTGTGGACCCAGGCACACAAATATTCTAAGTACTCCCTACAATTTTAAAATAGACACCTAAAAAATTATAATAAAATATATGATAATTAAAAGTTTTAAAATAAGATGAATAATCAAAAGTAAAGTAAAAAAGTCAAAAGTGGCATTATAAACTGGAGGGAGTACTTAATAGTAGAATAAAATCATATTAAGAAAAATGTGTTTGTTGTGTTTCTTTCTATCTTCTCGTCTCTTATATATTGTGTCACTGATTTCAATTTTGAGTATACATTACTTTTCTTATTTGTAAATACGTTAGGGATTCGTAATATTGATTTCATTTATTACGTTCTTTTGACAACTTGTTATCGAAAAATTATTCTTACGATAATAGTGGCCCAAATGGAAGGGGAATAAAAAAAGGTTGAAGCCCAACAACCAAGGACCGGCAGGCTTTCACCAACCAATGGGTACCTCGTCACTCGTCAGTTGTCACTGTCTTCAGTCTCGAGCATCATCGACAGAGAATTACTAGTGGCGGCTCCTGACACTTCAGTCCAGTCATGTCGGCGCCACCGTCTGGCGGCGACCGCGCCCTCATCAACGATGCGCTCACCGACGACGAGCTCCGAGCAATTCTCACCCGGCTGGGCCCAGAGGCCGAGCGCGACGCGTTCGGGCTCGTGTGCCGGCGCTGGCTCCGGATCCAGAGCTCCGAGCGGCGGTGCCTGCGCGCACGCGCCGGTCCGGATATGCTCCGCCGCCTCGCCGCACGCTTCCCGGGCATTCTTGAGCTCGATCTCTCCCAGTCGCCCTCCCGGTCCTTCTACCCCGGCGTCATCGACAACGACCTTGACGTCATCGCCTGGAGTTTCCGCAACCTGCGCGTCCTGGCACTTCAGAATTGCAAAGGTGCGACCGTATCTTCTAGTGCCACCAGCATCTCTGTTCTCTCACTCTGTCCTGCTGATCCTGTTTGCGAATTCGTGCTAACAAAATAACGTTTACTCCTTTTTACTGGATGAGACTAATTTCTTATTGGTGGACATGACTTCTAGGCTCATTTATAGTGCATTTCTGAGATTAACTAGTTCGGTTGCTCTTGGATAAGTTACAGTGTTAGCCCCATGTAGCATCGTAGATGAATTCTGCACTCTAAATTATGCTATTTCTAAGTTTTTTTTTTCTGAACTAGAGTTGATTCAAGAAATGGGATCTTGTGACATATATATAGATTATATGTTTTGTATTGTGTTCGATTACATATATCCTCATAATCTGAATGTCAATTTCTAGAATTTAAATTATTCAGCAGATCAAGTAATCACTGGTTAGATGAGAATTCCTGCTGTTTCCTTAAATTGGCGTATCAATTGATACAATTGCAAGTGTTCATGTATCTTACAGGTATATCTGATGTTGGACTGGCCAAATTAGGAGATGGACTGCCATCTCTTGAGACCCTCGATGTTTCTCGCTGCATAAAAATTAGTGATAACGGTTTGAAGGCTGTTGCAGTGGGTTGCCAAAAATTGAGACACCTGCACATTGCAGGATGCAAATTAGTAACTGATAATTTATTGCTTGCTCTATCAAAGAGTTGTTTACAGTTGGAAGAACTTGGAGCTGCAGGATGTAATAGCATAACAGATGCTGGTATATCTTCCCTTGCTGATGGCTGCCATCATATAAAAGCCCTAGACATAAGTAAATGCAGCAAAGTTGGTGATTCTGGACTCTCTAAAATTGCAGAGGTTTCTTCATCATGCTTGGTCTCATTAAAGCTTTCGGGCTGCAACAAAGTTGGAGATAAGTCAATATATTCATTAGCTAAGTTCTGCCATAGCCTTGAGTGTCTTGTCATTAGTGGATGTTTGAACATTAGCGATTCATCCATAGAAGCACTTGCTCATGCCTGCTCGAGCAGCTTAAAGAGCCTAAGAATGGATTGGTGCTTGAAAATAACAGACGCATCATTGCGAAGCTTGCTGAGGAACTGTAAACTCCTTGTTGCCATTGATGTGGGGTGCTGTGACCAAATAACGGATGCATCATTTCAGGACAGCGAAGGAAATGGGTTTCAGTCTGAATTGAGAATTCTGAAGATCAGCGGCTGTCCTAGGCTCACAGTTGAAGGAGTGAGAAATGTGATTGAATCCTTCAAGGCTCTCGAGTATCTTGATTTGCGGTCATGTCCATCGGTTACAAAGGACAGCTGCGGGCAAGCTGGTTTGCAGTTTCCCAGGGGCTGCAAGGTGAATTTTGACGGCAGCTTGTTGGACTCTGATCCAGCTGCTGAATTCTTCTAGACCAGCTATGAGCTCAGCCTCAGTAGCATCGAGATCAGTTTGAACTATGAAGTTGGTCCCAGAAATAATACTCCTCCACTTGTAAGTGCCAAAGGTTGTTGATCCAAATCATCTTGGATAATCACACCCACTTGCTGATGGCTGTGAACTATAGGCTGTGTGCGTTGCCACATTCACTTGGCATGCCATTCATTAGCCTTTAGGAAGTAGCACCAACGGCATGCAGTAAGTTCTCTTCACTATGAATGTGTGTGCAAAGTATCAAGGACGCCGACAATGTATGTGGCAATGTGTATTCTTTTTCCCTCTCTGCTTGACGGTGCCGTATGAACGTTCTATATTTATTTTGATAACGTGTCGCGCTGTTCTCATGCGTGTTTTGGGGAGGAAAAAAATGCATTGTCAAATTGTGTCTAATGATGATATGTTCCGACTGTTTTGATTTTCACCGTTTCAGATCCTCAGCTAACACTGATGCCCTTCTACGTAACACCGTACGGAGGTACCATGAATGACCTTTGCGATCCGAAATCTGACGCCACAAACCTTTGAAATTGAAGCAATCAGAACGATTGATATTGCAGCATTGCTTGGCGTTTACAAATCAAGTGGAATTTGGAAATTTGGTCGCAGAGTCGTCGTGCCTGGACCAAGGTTTTAAAAACTTTGGTAAACCACACAAAAACCGTGATTTCGATCTTACTGTTGCGGTGCGGTTTAAGTAAATTTCGGTTTTCGTTCGAAAACCGTAATTAACATTGTAGTAAAAAATAATAAACTGCTCGATTTTAACGGTAAACAGCTCGATTTTTTACAGTTTAAAAAAACCCAACACTGTAGCGATTTTTGAAATCCTGGCCTGGAATCTGGAAGAGAAACTCCGGAATGGAGGGATCCGGCTGAGAGGAGGAATCGCCGTTGGGGACTGTTCCTGACAGGTGGGTCCTACTCTCCAAAACCCTCATCAACACCATTCCCCACAAACCTCATCTCCACCTTCGCCTCTCATACGCCCATCTCAATCCCCACGCATAGACCAGAAGACGCCGCCGGCGTCATCCGCCGACCTGTCACCGCCAACCGTCTCCTCCACCAGGGCGGCTCCCAACTTGCAATTCAACACCCCGCACCCCCACCCCCCCCCCCTCCCCCTATCCTGCGGGTGCCACCTCTCTCCCCTGGACGCCGGCAGCTCCCTCCTCCCTCCCGTGGCCAGGATAGAGCCTTTTGATAAGAGTGCAGGTATTTAAGTCTGCATCCTATGTCGTACTCGTACTAGATAGATATTAACACTCAAAAGTAGTAAATATACTATCAATTCCTCATCGTTAGTCTTGTCTACGGTTTACATTAATTTGGTAATTATACTATCTGCTGTTATCAGGCTGTTATTGTATGGTGGTAGTCATATGGAATCGAGTCTTTTTATGGTAATCCGTGTCATTTCATATTTATCGATTTTCTGTTTGGAGCACCCTGATTTATATCCAGCAGATCTGCGGTCTAATTTATATAAATTTTCTGCCTGTGTTGTGCATTGTGGCTTCTAATTTATAAATATTGTTTACTTTGCTCTAGGGAAGGTTCTAAACTTGTAAGAAGTTGAAAGAGAATTTCGTGGTGGTTTTTTCAAAGTACTGAAAATGCGGCTTGTGCAAATCCACAGAAATGTTCTTGCGCTGGCATCCTCTCGGTCATGCTTTGTTCTTGGAGACCATCTTCCATTCAGGATGGTATCCATGTCACGAGCAGCAAGATTTCATCAGACTGCTTGGTGCAGCAGTCAAATTGTAGAAGATAGAGGTGGGCCACTAACTCTTGCCAGCCTAGAAGTGCAAAACAAAGCTGAATATGGGAAAAAGGAAAAAATAGCACGAAGTGGAGGTCCAAAATCAATTTCGAGAATGCCTTCTGTCAATTTGAAACCAAAGGTTCCTTCTCTTAATGTCCGAACAGCAAAGAGTTCCTTACCAAAGTCAGCTGGGATAAAGAAAACACTGAAGGTAGATGAAGCTCTATTTTCAGCAAAGTCATTTGAAGAGCTTGGTTTGCCACCTTTGCTTGTTGATCGGTTGAACAAGGAAGGTCTGACTGCTCCAACAGAGGTCCAATCCTCTGCTATTCCTACAATAGCACAAAAACATGATGTAGTAATTCAATCATATACGGGCTCAGGGAAAACACTTGCTTATCTTCTCCCTATCCTTTCCGAAATAGGCCCTCTAAAGCAGTCTATGGAACAAGGTAATTCAGAGAAAAGATCAGGTATAGAAGCAGTTATTGTTGCTCCTTCCAGGGAATTAGGAATGCAGATTGTGCGAGAAGTGGAGAAGATTTTGGGTCCTAATGATAAGAGGCTTGTTCAGCAACTTGTTGGCGGCGCTAATCGTTCTAGGCAAGAAGAAGCACTAAAGAAAAACAAGCCAATTATTGTTGTTGGAACACCTGGACGTATTTCTGAAATTTCAGGAGCAGGTAAGCTACACACCCATAGCTGCCGCTTTCTTGTACTTGACGAAGTGGACCAGCTCTTATCATTTAATTACCGTGAGGATATGCATAGAATTCTGGAGCATGTTGGAAGGAAATCAGGTACTTCATCTAGGGATATTCTTGGCCCACTTGCTAGGCGATCTGACCGTCAGACTATCATGGTTTCTGCAACAATACCATTCTCAGTTATACGAGCTGCAAGGAGTTGGGGTCATGATCCAATTCTCGTTAGAGCCAAGAGTTTAGTTCCACTTGACTCCGTCACTATTCCGAGAACTGTGTTACCTCAGACTGATGCTAACTCCAGCTCTCCATCAAACTCTGTAAATCAAGCGGCAGTTGGTAGCTTGCCCCCATCGCTGGAACATTACTACTGCACATCCAAGGCTCAACACAAAGTTGATGCTTTAAGGAGATGCATTCATGCTCTTGAGGCACAGACAGTAATTGTGTTTATGAACAACACTAAGCCACTGAAAGATGTTGTATTTAAATTGGAGGCCCGTGGTATCAAAGCTACTGAGCTCCATGGAGATATTGGAAAACTAGCAAGGTCCAAAGTCCTGAAAAAGTTCAAGGATGGTGAATTCAGAGTTCTAGTTACAAATGAGTTGTCTGCCAGAGGATTGGATGTGCCAGAATGTGACCTTGTGGTTAATCTGGACCTTCCAACTGACTCCACACATTACGCCCACAGAGCAGGAAGAACTGGACGTCTTGGGAGGAAAGGGATTGTGGTCACAATATGCGAAGAAACAGAGGCCTTTGTTGTAAGGAAAATGCGCAGGCAGTTATCTGTGCCAATTAAGCCGTGTGAATTCACTGAAGGCGAGCTTGTTGTTCACAAAGAAGAAGATGTGGAATAATTATTCCTTCTGCACTGGACTACTGCTCACTTTTGTTGCTTCTAGCATTTTGTAATACCGTTCTTGTATAATTTGCTATTTTAGTATTTTTTTTTAAAAAAAAGTTACCATTTGAATGTCAGGCTGGATGTATTATTTGTATCTGAAACTCCATGTTGCAAGAAAGTTACAGCTAGCCTTGCGACTGCAAGAGGAATTTTCTGCGTAAACAGTAATCTTGTGGGGTTCAATTTGAGCCGCGGAAGACTTTGATGCATCCCAGATAGACTCTAATTTTATGATTAACTCCACAATTACCAAACAAGTTGGCCCCTATAGCTCAGTGGTAGAGCGTCAGTCTTGTAAACTGAAGGTCTGTAGTTCGATCCTGCATGGGGGCAACTTTCTTTTCTGTTTTGCTTCAGCACATGCTTAAGATGTAATGCTAACCTGACCGCACGTATGCTATTGTATCCGTCAGATATTTCGTTGGAATCAATCACAAAATGCACATGGAGAACCTGCAGCTTTATTTTTCACTCAGTGTCTAAAGTTTGTTGCCCTGAAAAATAATTGTACAATTCATATGCTTTGTATCCCAGTGACTGTTCGGACAGCCGGAAAAGGTGAAAGTTAAAATGGACTGCTTCGTAAGGTGATCGTAACTGTTAGTACGAGAGCAGCAATGCAGAATGGCCAGTGATGTGCTGCAAATCTGCGTTCCTGTTCATGCTCATGGTTTCTCTAGCAAGTAATAGTAGCAAGCAAAAACGCTGTTCGCAAATAGTCTTGCAGCCTTGCTAAAGCTGTATCGTGCCCTCTCAAGTGATACATTTTCGATCAGAAGGGCAGCAGAGTCGCCCAGACCACAGCAATTGTAATCTGGAAATCATGAGCATGGTAACAAGATTGACGATGGAGATGCGAACATGAATATTAGGAGATTCGATGATGGCAATCTCCGTACCACGTTCAGAAAAAATTTGCAGAGACAACTTTCCCTGGACAGATGATTCATGCTTGAATAGTCTTAGCGACAATATGCCGTATATGAGTCAGCTGCACCAATTTTGCACAGTTGACTCAAAACTATCACAAACTAGGTCCTTATTGATGATCATTGCAAAATTATACAAGCGTCCCCGGGACAGGGGACAAGCACACTTCTAACATTAAATCATGACATAAAAAAAATTCAGATTGATAAATCCTGCAGCAGCACCATCTGAAAATATCTTGTCCGATATAGTAAATACAGAAAAAAAAATAGCACTCACGTTTTCATAAGGAAAGCAGCACATCATTACAATGTTTTAGCAATAAATTCATGTTTCCATAGTACTGCTACAACCATTTTATTTTGAAACATAAGCCATCACTCATTAGACTCTAGATAATCAGGATCCTGATTCTTTTGGAGTTTTTGCGACAATGGAGATAGCATGGAGACCTGAGTTCAGCTCATCAGACAGAAGATCATACACCATTCTGTGACGCTTCACAAGGCTCTGCCCCTCAAATTTTGGTGAGATTACCTTGATGTTAAAATGCGTCTCGTTCGCATTGTCCTTGACAGCTGCATGCCCAGCATGTTGGTAAGAGACATCTTCGATATCAAGGGCACTGGCCTCCAAAGCACTCTGCAGCTTTTGCCTCATCCGAGCAGCTCTTGAAAGCACAGCACCGGTTCCTCGTGAACCCATCATGGGTGAGATTTTGCCGACTTGACTGTACCTGGTAGGAAGAGCCACTGGTTATGCAATATCATCACAGATACAGGATCTAAGTTTCACACAGGAACGTTGATGTTTGAGCATGCACCGTCTCACAATCCAAGCTACCAATTCATTTTGTACACATGATCAAAGGTCAGCAATGCATCATGTAATAGAAAAAGTTCCTTAACTAACATAATCTCAAATGTTTGTTGCCTCATTTGAGCAAGTTGTAAATATAGCATGATGCAGATTCTCAGCTTATGGTACCCAAGAAAAATAGATTCAGTTCAACAACTCTGATAAACAAAGACTCCCAGCCGACAAGAACAGGTAGCATGTCTATCATGACAGACAGTGCAGTTGTGCTACTCCTGATTCAGCAATCGTAGTGAAATTCTGGTTAATCATGCCTCTTGGTAAGAAACTACTCTAATAAGAAAGCAGGGAAAACCAATCCAACCTTAAGCTTTTCCAATTCAACGACTGTTTACCAAACCAATAGCAAAATATAAAATTCTTTTTGCAAAATAAAAAAACCTAAATGTTGAAGAAATCAATCAGGATGTACATGAATACATAGATCAACGAAATCAATCAGGATCGACAGTTAGCTTTTGCTACTGAAAACTCCGCGCAAGAACTGGGAGCGAAGCAGAATCTGAATCGAAGCTTGAAAGCAGTCACTGTGAGCCTATGACCTAGATCTTCCTTTGCCGTAGTATAGAAGATTGAATCCACAATCATAGGGTGGTAGCGCGAGGAATCAGTAGGAAATTAACAATGATGGTTCAGCGCTTACGTTACCTTCAATTTTAAAAGCCGCCGTGTGCTGCTTCAATCGCAGTTACAAGGGGATGGCAGCGTGAGCAGCGTTGAGGAGAACAGGGGGTCCCTGAGGTAGAAAAAGGAATCTAGGGGATTGGGGAAGGCGCACAAAAAATACCTGAGATGGACAAAAAATATGCGGTGAGCGTGGATCGAACACGCGACCTTCAGATCTTCAGTCTGACGCTCTCCCAACTGAGCTATCCCCGCTTGACGTTAGGTGCTATAAATAAGATGTTATACCCATTATTAATGTTGCTTCTCATCACGTGACACGTCACACACGATAGCTCAGGACACAAACGGGGAGCGTCTGAAAATAGAGCGCGGCGCATCATCCGTTGGTTCCCGAACGCGCCGTGGTAAAAATCGACGGCCAGGTGACAGCGCCAGACTACCGAGGAGCTGGCAGTCTGCCGGGCTCAGGCGCTCAGCTGATTTCAACTGCAACACACCGTCGCCGGACCAAAACCAAGCTGACGAGCACACGCCTCTTCCCCTTATCCACTGGCGCGCGGGCGCCGATGCTATAAGCGGATTTTGTGTGGATGTCCGCACGGGCAGGGGTCATCTACAGTGCCCTTGTTTTGTGCCCTTCACCCTAAGTTAACGTAGTAATCTTGTTCTAAAGTACATATTCTGAATTTAAAATTTAAAATAATTTAAAAAATATGGGACAATGGAAAAAGTTCATTTTATTTCTCTAAACAATTCGCTTTATCCATTTAACCTCTAAAAATTTTTTTGGCTCACATTACTCTCTTAAACTATTCAAATTGGTGTAATCTGCTCCTTTATATAATTTACTTTTTTTTTTCTCTTTTGTAGAATCTGAATTTGAAGCTCAAAATTTATATAAAGGTGAATTATAATAGCCTCAACATTAAGAAAATATGTTATAATTTTTTATGATAATATTATATGTATTTTTATATGCAGGTTGTTAAGATGCTATTAGATGCTACTAAACTATGAATATTACTTTTAAAAATATAATTTATATCTTAAAAAAAATTAAGATAGAGATTGATGTCTTCTTCCACGATGCAAAATTTGAACTTCAAATTCAGATTGTACAAAGAGAAAAAAAAATTTACATAAGGAAGTAAATAGACAAAGTGAATTGTTTAGAGGAATAAAATAGAATTTTTCTTTTTTGAAAAATACTTGGAAATACATGAATTAAACATATTTGAAATTGTTTTCACTTTTTTTGGAATGTTTTAAATTTCAAATTTTGAGTTTGAATTCAAACTCAAATTTCAAAATTTAAGCTAAAATTATTGTTGTTTCTTTTTTATACCAAATTTCAAATATCTTTAATTCATATCTTTTTGAGTATTTTGAAACAATAATTGTTCACATATATTTTTTGAATCATTTTAAAATTCAAAATTTGAGATTGAATTCAAATTCAAATTTCAAATTTAAGCTAAACTATTTTTTCTTTTTTTATGCCAAATTTCAAACATGTTTTATTCATATCTTTCAAAGTATTTTTCAAACAATAATTATTTTGCAAAATTTTTTTGAATCATTTTGAAATTTACATTTAAAATATGTTCTTTGGAACAATGTTGCTTTGTTTTTTTTTAACTCAATGTTGCTTTGTTAATATGTGGTGCGGGTGAAGGGCCCTCCCCACATCTCGTACGAGCGGCAGCAGCGAGTAATTTGTGCGCCGATGCTGCGATGCACCTGTTTGCCTGGCCACCACGGCATTGATCAAAGAAGAAAGCGCGCGCCCAGTACTGCGGCGCGGGGCCTCGCCGAACCCGGCGCGTGGCCTGCCGGTCGCTGCCGGAGATGCCAGGCACCGAAACAAAATCTGCCCGGATAGGGAGCGGGCCACGCGCCGAGCTGCAGCGGTACCAGTACAATTTTAACAGCGAGTAAAGTAAAAAAAATGCTTGGTTACTGGCGAAGAGGAGAATGTGAATGCATGCACATGCAGGAGCTGCTAGTAGCTGGCTGGCCTTCTTCTCTTGGCCGCCCGCCAGACGAGACCGGTAGGCAGGCAGGACGTAGCACGGGCAGCGGTACGGTACGGCGTGCCAGCGCGAACCTGACCCAGCATCGCTCCGTCCCGTGCTCTGAAATCCCTGCAGCAAGGGCCGGTCTCGTCTCGGTCACGCGTGCCCACGCTTTCCGCTTCGTCGTTTGGAGTGGTGTGGTGGGTGGCCATCGACGTGCGCGGTCTGTGCACGTACACTAGCAGCTTGGTGGTCAGCCAGCAGCAGGGGGCAGGCGCACGGCACGGTGAACGGAACAAGACTGCGCCGCACTGTTTCGAAAGCCCGGCGTGGGTCCTTGCGAGTGTTTTCAGTTAGGAACACTCCCCACATGGCACACGCGGTGGCATTCCGTATCGTACATTTGTGTCCGAGCGACAGCCGATGACATGTAGTAGTCGGTCGACCGTGTATTCATCAGCGCCACGACCAATGCCCCCACCCCCGTCGTCGTTCCTTGTACTTAGATCCACCTAGCAGGCATACGCAGTGGTGGAGCTCAAAGCACATAGCAGAGGGGGCCAACAAAGAAGATAATACCATTAGACAAAGAAATTTGATGTATTTTATTACATTTTAGCAGGAGAAATCAGCACTTCATTAAGAAAATTTTTGAAGGGGGGCCATGGTCACCCCTGGCTCTAATGAAGCTCCGCCAGTGGGCGTATGTAGGTATAGACACGCCTGCCAATCGCCTAATGTACGTACTGTACTACTACTTTATTTGTCTTTTTTTTAAGTTGTTTTAGTTCAATCACGAAAATTAAAAAGAAAAATAAAAAATTAGATGTTTTAAAAACGATAAACAAAAAGATAGAGTGAAAATACATTAAAAAATAAAAAATTATCTTAAAAATAAAAACGATTTATAATTTAAAAAAATTAAAAAATTAAAGTGACTTAGAACAGAGTAAATACTACGCATCGCACTTGTCGGCGTGCGTCCACGCATCAGCTGGCAGTTTGACCCGTTTCCGTGCCTCGCCGCCTTCATTTTCCTCCAACGACGGCCATGTCCCCTTTGGGTCTGCCTTGCCAGCGGCGAGCGCACACGCCACAGCAAACCCGCTGCGCCACGGCCGTGCACCATGACACCCATCGACCATCGCCGGGCGAGTCAACCTGTACGACCCGTTTTCCGCCGCGGCGACCGCGGCCCCGTACACAGTGAAAGAGACACGAACGTCAGTACGCAGCCGGTACGCTGCACGAGACGACAGTGCCGATAGATAGATGCATCGTACTAGTACTGGTAACAGTTCAGACGCCGAGACGAAGTTGCCTCCGGGTGTGACACGAAGCCGGACCGGGTTCGCTCGGGCGCAGACGCAACGGCCTCGACCTTTTCTCCGTTCGCATTGGCAAAGTTTCCAGAGGCGGGCGGCAGGGGGCAAGACTGCTGTGGTGCGGGCTGCAGGCGCCGCAGCCTTTTGCCCTCCGTTCCCTTTCCCCTCGAAGCGATTCCGAGGGAAAGCGAGGAAAAGCGACCGACGGGGGCGAAATGGAATTGTTCTGGGATTCCCCGGTGTTATCATTGCTGTAATCTGCTCGTCCGCAGCCTGGGTGGCCATTGGCCAACAGGACTGGACCGATTGCTGCCCTTTAACAGATGCTCGATTGTAGTAGTAGTGCTCTTGTCTTGACAATATAAGAAAATTGCAAGTTAAGGATAGAGCGACTTTGAAATCATGTGACTCATTGGCCTGAGAATAAGAAATGACTCAAAAGGATGGCAACTTTATGAAATCATGTCACTGAATGACCTGGCTTTGGTACAGACAAGGATGCTTCCACCTGAAACAAGTTCCATGGTGGAATCACAAGAACACAAAACCTAATACAGATGGTAATGAACTGACACTCAAACTACTGGAATGCAAGATCCTTTTTTTTTTTTTTGGGTGCGAAGCACTGAAACGAAAGTAAGATCCAAGGACTCGTATTTACATGCTTCTATGTTTAGAAAACTAGGCACACCAATTTTCCTCAAATCGTGGGATTAACACACATTCACATACACTAACCACCGACTGACTGAGAAGCACACACAAAATCCAGAACGCTACAACGAAAAGAGCACACGGACACCGTGCGCATGCGAAGCATCGAACACGACAGAAGACACGGTCATGAATCACCGGGTCTCCTCCTCGGCGCGACGGGCGGCGCCGGAGAGCGCGGCGAGCAGGTTGAGGTGGTGCGCCTGCGCCATCGGCACGTACGTCGCCGCCTGCGCCTCCAGCGGCGAGAAGCCCCACGCCTCCGTCCGCGGCGCCGCTGACGGCAACGCCGCCCAGAACGCGGACGCGGCGGCGACGGTGGCGTCGCCTTCTTCGCGCGGGCGCTTGCCGAGGACGCTCTGCTGGTAGTGCGAGGACGAGGACGAGGTGGACGGCGCAGAGGAGGAGACGAAGACGGCCGGGGTGGTGCCGGACCCCGTGGCGGCGAGGATGGACGGCTCGGCCTGGCGGAGCAGCCACTCAATGGTCTGCCCGTCGGACTTGAGCCCGAGCTCGCGTGTCAGCTGGAACACGCGCGCCGCGCACACGATGGGCATCCGGACGCGCCGCCCGCGCCCGTTCACCTTGCTGTGCCGGTCCTTGCCGCCCTGCGCGGACTTCTTCTTGCCCTGCGTCGACGTGGGGACCGCCACGGTGCCGTCGGTTGCCGCTGTCGCTGGCGCCGCCGTGGACGGGATCTGCGCGGGCTGGTAGACGTGGAACATGGCGGCGGCGGCTGTGGAGACGTCGCGGGTCGGCATGGCGCCTGTCTCGTAGCGTTGGCGAGAGGTGGAGGTGTGGACCTGTGGCTGTGGGGTTGGAGAGGGTTTGAGGTGATGGGGAGAGGGACACGGCGGGTAGATTTATAATGGACCTCATGTATCATTGCACAATTTTATCATGCACATTTTTACCATGGTACTATTGCATTCTATTTTGCACGTATTGCTACTACAATTTGTACAGTGCTAGCAGGAGAGTCAAAGCAGACACACACCAGTTCCAATTCACTCCATTAGATACGACCAACGATCTTCATCAACTGAAACAAGCATGCTCATCTACGGCAAACAACATCAACACTGACGGTAAAAATGCATTAACCAAGAGTAAAACAAAGGAGTGTGAAAGCTAACCGCAACTGTTGAAAGTGCGAGGCACGGCAGGCAGGCTGAGGACCGGTGATGCAGCAGCACAGCAACCATAGGGGGGGGGGGGGGGGGGGGCAGGGCACATGGGAATCTGGGTCCAGTAGCCCTCGCTTTGCTGGAATCTGCAGGTCTTTTACAAATAGGAAGCCTACCGTCTGTATCACATCGCAATCGGGATTAGACAGCCGGGAAAGAGCTTGCGCGTGTATATATAACCTTATCTTTTCATATGGCGGTGAAACAAATCAACTCTGCGGTAACAGCACCCAGAGCTAGAGCGGAGATCCCCTGTCTTTCCAGCCCGCGCTGTCTTGCCGTTGCCGGGCATCGCACCGAAAGATCACAAGGATTTTGCGTGGAGGACGAGTCGAAATCGATGGAAAAGCTCCCGGGCAATGGACACCGGGTGATGGGGCGCGCTGCTGGGGGCTGGGCGGAATTCGCCGGCGCCCCTACTAAAAATCGTTATCATGCCGCCATGCGTGCGACTGCGCACAGGACCTCATGGATGGAGATGGCGTTCTCCAAGTTGCGCCCCTGAATGGACGTCGACGCGCGGTACCGCTGCCCCCGTGCGTGGAGGCCAGCGTCGGCGCCGCGAGCCGGACCGTCACCGGGGCGACGGGGACGTATGCACGCACGGTTGGGTGGCCGCAGGCCGCGGGAGACCAAGTACGAGTATCGACGTTTTGACGCGATCTGTCGAGCCAGCGCCACCTGATGAAAATTCTACGCGGAAATGACCGTGCACGCGTGAGCACTTGGTTGCCGGCGAGCAATGATCGATTGTCTTAACCGAACAACGGAACAACAAGCTTGCCGCTTCACTTTTAACCATGAATCCATGAAGTGTTGCACGTGCTCTTGAGGATACCCAAACAAATATGAAGGTGAGAACACAAAATTTTGTGACCTGAACACATTAGTTGATTGACTTCGAGTGCCAGGAGCGTTTCTCAGCAGGGGATCAGGGATTCAGGGGCAGATCGATGTGGACTGAGGAAGCTGAGGTCCCTCATGCATCATGGCGACGATGACCTGTGCTGAAAAGGGAGAGGCGAATGGACGGGCCACCAGCCTTTCCTAGTTTTGGATGACGATGACTGCGTCGCCAGCTCGCTTTCCGCGTATAATTGGAGGGAGCCAGTGCCCCCGTCGGCAAAAGTCTCCGTGACCTCGTTGGCCAAAAGGGGGATGTCGGCGTGCGATCCTGTTCTCAGGTGTTGTGATTTTACCGTGCGCACCGCGTCGTTCCAATCTGTCATGCTGCAACCACATATAGCTCCACGATACGGGATGGGTTCGCAGAGCGCAGAACGGTTGCTCATACCTGGCTTAATGAAATTCCCTGCTGATGTGACGCCGTGTTGCAGCCTGACGTTCGGGCTCACTAGCAGCGTGCCCGTACCCACACGGCCACACGTTAAGTCACCACTTAACTCGCTTTTTTATGTGCAGTAAAGACAGGCATTAGCAAGATTGGATCTCACCAACGAATGTGAATGTCTGGTCCGGAAAGCCACCCCCGGACCTTAGGTTCATCATGACGAGATAATCATATAAAGCTAGAACTGGATGAATTTCTACGTTTCAAGCAAAAAAAAAGATTGAGCATGACCAATGGAAAAATTATTTGGTTATATCTATCATAATTTCACAAACATTAGGAAACACATGACAATATAAGCAGCGAGCCCCATCCAGAACTTGTCCACTACAATAACAGGCATACACCAAACATCAGGGTACCCAAACTACCTGATAAATATTTAGGGACTCGTTAACGACATCTCCGAAAACACTGTGCCTACGCCCCAGCAACCTGTTCTACACTAAAACCTCACAGAATAGGACCGCAAAACTCAGGAGTTGCTTGGGATGACATTGAAGAAGTGGTAGACTTCATCTTCATCGTACACTCCAACCTCGGTTGAGCAGACCTCACAGCAAACAGGGTGATAACTCGGTCCCTTGTTTCCACCTTCTGTTGTTGCAGTAGAAGAATCAGCAGCCCTTCCCTTGCGATTTTTCCTTTTTCCCTTGTCCTCCCGTAAAATCTGATCAGTCTTGACCTTGCAGTTGCGCACAAACATTGCACGATACTGGTTTACATATTTCTCATGTCTGAACATCAAAGAAAAATAGAAATAAACAATGTTAGTATAAATGTGCAATGATTCAACATGGAAAAAAAGAGAGTTTGGGATAAGACCAGGAACATTCAAAGATACAAAATAGGTATTGTCAAACAATGTGTAAAGGGAATCACCACAATCATATATTCCCAGAGATGGCCATGGTCACAAGCAAACTTAGCTTAACTAGATCACCTTATTTACTTATGGAACTCATTCTTGTCTGAACAAATTTGAGCACAAAGCAGGTCCTAATTGCGTGATCTGAGAAGGCACAGTAAATCTTAGGATTATTGATGCAGTCTACCACCAATTGTCACAAGTTTATTAAGGCAGGCATTTAGATGCCCCTCATAAGTTCACAATAAATTCCCTGTACATTAGACAGAAAAACCATACATAGCAATTTCATCATTTAACACTAACCAATCAGTGTAAACCAGAATAGATTTGTTTGCTTTGTGCCCCAACCTCCTCAAAATTTTGATTGCCCATACTTTAGCCAGTGATATTTTTTAAAAAAAAACTTTAGCCAGTGATTGACAAGATAATACATTGGATAGACCATGATGTGAGTAATCGTAGCTGAGAAGTTCTCTATCACACGAAAATCGTCGCCACAAAGGTCTCCAATTGAATAAAGCTTATAAGTACTAATTTGCTCAACAAGAAAGAAACTAAATAGGTTAACCTAACAAATCCATATGGCTACAATCCAATATTTCTCTGCTTGAACCAGGACCATACCAAAGCGGTGATTGATTACCTCTGACAATCTAAGCACAGGGTCGTGAAACACGCGGGGCAGCTGAGCACGGCGTCAGATGTGCGGCCTTTCCTCTGCCTCTTCACCCACCGCTCATCGGTGTCATCCACGTCGGGGTCGTAGAACTCGGGCTCCACGGAGTAGTCTATCTCGTCGTCGCTGGAAACTATAGCAAATAATCAGAGGCATTTCTTTAGCGCATCAGAACAGGGAACGAAACAGCTATTTCTTGCAGACACATGGTACTTGGAGGGAGTGGGGAAGGAGGGGTTCAGCCATGAGCCATCCGATCCGGTAGTACTTTATTAGGAATTAAACAAGTTACCCAGTTCGTGGGGATCCACGGAGTCTCCGGCCTCCGCCTCCGTAGGCTGCTTCGTCGCCGCCTCCGATTTTTCCGGCTCCATGATTCCTTGCGGGCGCCGCGCCCCCGGGAGCTTCTTTTCTTCTTCCTCCTAGTTCTCTCTTCTCTTCTGGATTTCTGGTTTCTTCTCGGTTCGGCGGTTCCTCCCACGAGCCTGGGCCGCATCCATTGGGCTAGATCATGAGCCCTCTGTTGGCCCATTGGGCCAGAGCCATGGGCCGCTCACTTGTCGTGCTTCCTGCAGAGGTAATCCCGGACGAACTGGTCCCGGGCGAACGTGCTCGCGCGGTGGCTCTATGTTGATGTAGGAGAGGTGGATGCCGACGGCGAGGAGACCCGCGCCGAAGGCGAAGAGGGCAACGGTGGAGAGGAGCTGCCGTTGAGGGGACGGGGAGCACCACCCCATCCAACGGAGTTGGTGGGCGATATACACGGGCAAAGGGGAACTGGAGAACCGATCTGGACTGAAAACGACGGCGGGAGCTCCGGATGAAGATGATGTGGGGGGGGGGGGGGGGGGGGGGGGGGGGGGCCTTCCTGTCGCAGTTATCAGAAGAGGAAAAATTCTGTGTAGGTCACTAAACTTTTATATTTCAGTGTCCGAAAATGGGCAATTTTCTCCATTATAAAGCCTAGTGGACACAACCACATGCAAATGAATTTGGTTTCCGCAATCTCGAAGCCAAGCAAATATTGAGCTGCCTTCATGCTCCGATTCACAAGCAGTAAGAATCAGGAATCACAAGTGCTATGTGCTTCACATGATTAAGTTGCTGGGGACAAACAGGGAGCGCGCAAAATACAACGTCCACCTAACATTATCTTCAGTGTCTACAATGCGTACAAGGAAGGTTCAAATGAATTCCATGATTTCCATCTCATGTCACTGGAGCAAGTCAGTTTACAGTAACTGACAAAATAAAACGGTGAACACAAACAAGCTTCAGGGGCGGCTGCAATACTTCCATCCGTGAAACAGTATGGCTGCCTTTACTCCACCTCTTCCAGGAAATCCTTGATCTCTGCAGGGCTTAGAACCCTGCAATTGTATGGCAAATTTGTCAGTAAACCCACAATTCAACTATGGAATCTATACTACAACTTAATTACAAAATAGCTCATGAAGATTATCAGTATCAAAGTCTTAAGAACCACAAGTGTACAATTGCTCAACAGTGAGAATATGAACGCTACAAGTTGTTAATGAACATATGAAGATGCCATCCTTAATAAAATATGGAGGACTTGAGAATTTAGCTCATTTGAAGAAGCAAACAGGACTGACACAGCAGCAAGATAAGAATAGGTATATGAATCTGACATACCTGAATTCACGATCTGCACGAATAATTCCGATTTCAATATTGTTGGAAGAGATTTGTCCTTCATATCTGCAAAGTCCCAGAACCAGTCAGTAACTAAGCACATTTTACAAGCAACTACAAAAGAGCGATGTGATACCCTTCTTTCAGAGTCAATATTGCAGTGTGGATGGCATCATCAAGCTCCATGTCTTCTGTGTACCTGAGATGAAACAACGGTAAATAAAAGTAGCTCAGTGAAACCATAAATCTGTGGATAAAAGGAAAAAAAATACATGTCACTTATATTGGAAGGAGATACATAAATCAACAAAAAAATGAAATTAATTTAATATCATCAGCAAATCAGAATCTGAGTGATAATGATTCATTGATTCACAAAGGTGTAGTGCAACATCAGTGGTAAGTTCGGTAATTCTTCAATGTACCTCTTTTCCAGAAATGTCTTAGCGTTGGACACGTTTTTCCCCATGGCAGATGCTTTCCAGGAGAAGTATGATCCTGAGGGATCAACCTGAATAGAGAACATAAAGAGGACCCAGCACTTTATTAATACAGATTACATATTATAACAAGATAACATGTGTGAACAATATTATAAAAGGGGGTCCTATCACATAGCTCCTCATACATACCTGGTACAACTGCGGGCCATTGTCATCATACCCAGCAATCAACAATGATACTCCAAATGGTCTCACACCACTGAAACAAATAAAGTCACAAGAAAATACATTGGTACATACAATATATAAGGAGTATAAAAGATTTCTGTTGGCTTCAACAATCATCATAAGAAAACGAAATTGTAGACTATTATGTTGTTTCTGACATGACGCCTTAATCTCTTTAGCCAAATAATGCTACCTTAAACATTCAGTAACTCAATTTCCCATCAATAAATTTAAAAGAGCGCATTCATGATCTGGATGCCTTAATCTCTTTAGCCATAATGTTACCTTAAACATTCAGTAACTCAATTTCCCATCAATAAATTTAAAAGAGCGCATTCATGATCTGGCAATTGCCACCAACAAAATGAGCATACAGATAAATACCCTGATTGCGTGAACTCCTGCATAACAGCAGCAGTCTCTCGGACAAGCTGCGTAACCGGTATACTTTCCTGCATTTGACAATCAGAAACAATAATCACAAAAGAAAATTAGGTGGAAGCAATTAAAATTTAAAGGTATAGGACATAAAGGTATGCAATTTTTTAGAGAGGTTTCCGTGCCAATAGAAACAAATTTTCAGAGTCTAAAATAAATGAACTGTTAAAACGAGTACCTTGTAAAGCCGATAATATTGCTGTGCTTGCTTCCGACTTTTCCTCACAAGAACTCTAAAATCTGGACCCATTCCACTGAAATCAATGTAAGGTAAGTATATGTATGCACAGTAAAAAGAAATAGGTCTGGCTACAAAAATATTCAAAGCAATTACAAATAAACTACTTCAGAAATCAAAAGAGATTAACAAATAATTAGCATTATGCTAAGTTGGGGAAGTTCAAAGCAAGCATATAGCACGTAATCAAGACATAGCCTCAAAAAAAAATTACAAGATTGCGCAAATCACCTATAGACAACTCCAATATTTGGAGTCAATGACTGAGTCTTTTGCACCTACAATTTAGCAAATAGAAAATTATAAGCACTTCTTAGAAGTTTAGAATAAGGGATTTGGTGTGGCGGAAAGATAAAGCTTAAAGCTACGGATGATTTACACTTACAGATGTTTCATCAACCAAAATAGAAGGCAATTTCTTCTCAGTGGCAATAACTACACCATTAGCAGCTGCGAGGATGAATGATAAAATTTAAAATCATGAGAGCTAAAAAAGGTTGCAATCCCTCAACAGTGACCAAATAAACATAGAATAGAACAATCAGATAAAATGGTACCACACTAGATATGGCATGATTCATTCGATAAACAAGGATCGCTAGTAACTAGAGGAGGGCACGTCCTGAAATACTAATGTAGACTTGCTGGGCTAAATCAAAATATAGCTTTAAATTGATTGGGCAGCGCTGTCAAGTGGCAATATTAGCATATTTGAAGAGCAAGTACACTTATCAGGATGTTAGCTATGAAGTAGACAAATAAAATTGAAACATTTGTCCCCATTAGGCATCCAGAGAAGCTGAAATTCTCTGCCATGACAATGTTCCTGACAAATAATTTATCTGGAGTCCAAACACACAAAAAGTAAAATCCACGTGTGGTTGTGCTGACATTCAACATCAACACCCAGCAATGTATTTTAGATGACACAGAAATAGCCCTAATATTGTAGAGAGAGAATGACCACAAACACATAATCTGAATTAGAAGGAACCTCTAAACCCTACACGCTGCCCTACTATCATGGAGATCCTAAAACGACCACAACGCTGCCTAGTACTCGCTAAATTATTAAACCTCTAATTTCTCTACCGGAAACAAAACCAACAGCCATAGATGAAAGTACAGGAAGCGATTACTGAACGGATCGTACCTTTGATCCCGAGCGAGGTCTGGCCGGATCCGACCGCCGTGAGCGCGTGCTCGATTTGCACCAGCTTCCCCGACGGGCTGCAACAAAATCGACGAAAAACTCACGACCGCGCCACCAAAACTACAACAAATCTCGCCCGATCTCGGGCAGAGGGGGGGGGGGGGAGTGGGCACGAACCTGAAGGTGGTGAGGGAGAAGGAGTACTGGCTGTCGCCCATAGCCGACGCACGCTGCTACCTCGTCGACTTCTGCGGGTCGGGGGAGTGAATCGCCGCGAGGTTTTGCGGCGAAGGTAGTGGCACACAGGGGGGAGGCGAGGACAATGAGGCGGAGCGAGGTGGAATCGCAGAAGGAAACGGTGGAGAATGGAGTGCTTCGCAAGAAGACGGTGGCTTCGGGCTGTCAGGCTGTGTGTCCACAAGTCCTTTGGGCCGCTGTTGGTAGCACACGGGCCCATACGTGACAACCCAGTTTCATGGTGGGCTAGCCTACGTATCGAGACCAAAATTGGAGGCCTCCCCAGGATTCTTCCCTCCGTGTGTAAGGGGGACGGCAACCTCCCTCCGCCCACTTTTTTTTTTAAATGAATCAATTTTTTGTGTAGAATTTTTTATTGCTCGTGAATTTGTATCTTAATTTCTCTTCTTCTCTCCCTCCGGCTATAAAAATCAGCGTCACCCGAGAACGACGACGGCAGGAGAGGGCGGCGGCTCCGACGAGGCGGGAGGCGGAGACGGCAGAGGCGAACACTCCGGAGGCGCGGCGGCCGCGCCACTGGAGCCGGACAGAGGCGGCGTGAGCCTGTAGCAGCTCCAGGCCTCCCCCCACCCCCAAAAGAAATGTGTAAACCACAGTTAGGAGTTTTTTTCAGGAGCATTCGTCTGTTGGAGTATTCATTTTCCGGGGCACGCAAAAAGGGCATTCCAGAGGTAGGCCAATGTGCTGTGAACGCTGATTTAAATCAGCAGTAAGACTTTTATTCCCATTTTCTCCCAATCAAATTACATTTTTAAATTTGGGATGAAAGAAAAGAAGGGAAAAACATATCAGCACGCGCACAGCCACTAATCACTATACTAGGGGTAGGCCGTTGGTGGCATCTTGGTGCCGGCCAGGAACTTGCTGACGAGGGTCAGCGCCTGCCGCGGCGCGTGCATCGGCACCTCGTGCCCGGCTCCGCGGATCGTCACGAACGTCAGGCCCTCGTAGACGATCGTCCACCCGCCAACCTACAAACATTTCAGCCGACAAAAAGATCCGTCAAAATTGATGCCCGCAGCGAGCTGTTTCCGGCGTTCTTCTCTGCGCGTTGTGGCTGATCTGTTCGTGAGTTTCTATACATTACCTGTAAGTGGTCGTACCACGGCGTCCAGTCCTGAACGGTCTTGAGTCCGAGCTTGTTCAGGGTGAGCCTCGTCGCCGTCACGGGGATCCTCCCATCCGTGTCGCCGCTGAACACCCAGACCCGGAGGCCGCCGGCGACGAGCTTGCGGATGATGGGGAGCGTGGAGAAGGCAGCGTCGTTCCATTTGTTGATCGCGTTGCTGCGTGCACCACCACAAACAGAGTTGAGGACATCAGTGTTCAGAAGCAGCTTGGTCTAACAATCCAGACTCCAGAGAGGTAAGGTAAGTGAACAATCAGGTAGCGGCGCGGCACCTGCAGTGCGTCCAGTTGTAGCTGAGCTTCGTCACGTTGGCGTGCAGCGCCGCCTGGACGTCGGGCCGGTTGAAGTATATCTCGGCGTAGTTCGACGTGCAGGGGTCGTACCCTGCCGGCCTCATGATCCACCCTCGCTGCAGCAGAATCCAATTTTTCATGAGATCTGATCAAAATGTGCACACCCATATATATAGTATATAGGATCAGTAAATTTCTGGAGATGGCTTTTTTTGACGTCGTACGTATTTGGAGAAGATTTTCGGGGCGGCGCCGTGGACGGCGACCTTCCGGTGGCCGGAGGAGGACTGGTCGCCGTCGGTGCAGGTCGGGGTGTAGAGGCTGTACATGTCGATGAGGCGGTACACGTCGAAGTACGCGCTCAGCGCGGCGTTGCACGCGTCCGTCACGTTCTCCATGCTGAAGTTGCAGCGCGCCTTGACGTCGCGGTACACGCGGTCGGAGATTACGGCGTGGTCCCAGGCGTAGTCGATCATGCCCGTCTGGTCCGTCTCGTCGTCCATCAGCGCGTTCCCGACCATGAAGCCCTTGAAGTTGATGTAGTTCTCCTTGGGGCCGGCCCTGTTCCCGTCGAAGATCTTCTCGGACAGCTGAGGGACGTAGTGCCCTGGCAGGAAGGTACGCAAAAGTTTTCAATTTTTTTTTTCAATCAGCTGTAGCTAGGGGTGTTAAAAAGGCTCGGTCCGCAGATTTTTTCATAAATTATTTTGATTTTTACTTAAATTTTAATTTAAAAATAAATAAAATTTTGGTCTGATTCTAATTCAATTTGACTCTTATAATTTTTATTTTTTTTTTGGCCCGTTTTCACCCTAAGCTTTAGCTTTAGGGGTGCTCTGGCTGAACCACAGCAGACTGAGATCGGAGACGTGAGGAGGTTGGCGCTCACCGGCGTAGCTCTCTCCGGCGATGTAGAAGTCGTGAGACTTGTACTGCGGGAACCTCTTGAACCAGTTGAGCAGGAACACGTAGGCGTCGTCGGCTGCACGCGCGCACGCATGTTCAGAGACCGTTCGAGCAGTCACATCCAAATCACAAGAAATTGTTCCTTCCGTGTCAGTTTTATTTGAGGACGAATTTAGTTACCGGTGATCTTGTCACCAAGCTGCGTCAGGTCGGAGCTCGTGTTTGTGTAGGAGAACCCGACGCCCACCGGTGACTCCAGGAACATCAGGTTGGCCTCTGCGAACGCAGTTCATGCACACAAGTTTCAGCAAACTGAATCATAAGGTCAAAGTTGTATCAAAACGGTTCGCATGTCTTTATTAAACATAAACGGTGTGTGCCTGTGTTCCAGGAGTAGTTGTTCCAATTCAGCTCCGGCTTGCCCTTCTGCACCAAGAACGGGCCCAGCTCCTCGGCTTCGCCGTACCCAATAGACGAGCACCCAGGCCCTGCACAAAGCCGCAATATTCAGCTCCATATCCAAAATCCTGATGAAGCACGAAGATGAAAAAATCTCTGCGTGTCCATGACCGAACCATGTCACCCCAGCCCCCCGAAATGTCACCGCCGCAGCGAATGTCCCCGCCGCGACACCGACGTGCCCCCAAAAGTTCGCGTTGCGACACGGCAGAAGTCGCCGCTCTCAATCATGACAGTGGACCAGCCCACCGATCTACCAGCGGACGGATAGACAGACAGACAACAGTGGCAGCGGCCGCCTGCGGCTGACACGGACCGGTAAATATCCTTCCCGGCGCCCATCCATCTCGCCGTCGACCGAAGAGGCCCGCGCGCATGTGACCGGTCAGTCCACTGGAGCTGACGGCTTCAGCACAGCAAAGCGGATGGAGGGCCGAGGGCAGTGGTGGTGGGGTGGGCGCGCGCTAACCGGCCAGCCGGTCATGCTGCAGCGCCCACTCACGGACGCACCGCTGCCCTACTGCAGCACTGCTGCCTGCGTTGCCTGCCCCTGCCCGCTCGCCTCGATCCCGCGGTGGGCGCCGCGGCGCATGCATCGCGCCAACCGAGCTCGTGGCGGCGTGCATGCGAGATCTTCCCGGGCGTGGACCGCGAAAGCGCTATGCCGGCCAGCTTCGTCCACTTGCCGTTCCCACACCGTCGTGCTAGCGAGTGCGGCGCCTGATGTACGCGTCTCCTCGATCCAAACAGAAACGGACGGGCAACTTTCTACGTATCCCGGGAATGGAAGCCTGGCCGATCGCCTCGTCTTCTCTTTTCTCGGAAGGAATATTGCTCTGCTCCTCGGCTCGGCCGGGGCGGGCGGTGGTGGACGGGCAGGGGTGCCACTGTTCCCCTGTGGTCTGTGGACGAGAGGACGACCGGTGCGGACAAGGGGCGCGCGCGTGCGCTACCCTACCTGAAAGGGAAGTGTATTGATGGGGGAGAGTTAGAGGGCACCGCAAGCGCTGCTGAAGCTTTCGTTATCTGTCCACCGGATGCGCACTGCCAAAGGGAATCGAATGATCGGGGCTCCTACAGCGCGCGGCTGACAGAGAACGGATTGCCTGCTTTTGGCGTCTGGGCACATACTATTGCACAAGTAGCAATAGCCTAACCTCAGCTCGTTAATGGGCATCGATTATTAAGAAGGATCAGTTGACAGCCATGTCCCGGACCCGGAGGGCCTTCTAAGTTAAGCGCGGATGCTCGGATTTGGTGACCTAACAGCTTGTTTTCTATCTCCACAAAACGGGAAGGAAAGCTGGCGCTCGTCCCTAGCTACCTGCAGAACTGATTGTTGCACTTGCAACAGAGTTATTCTTCTGCTCTCTAGCTAACCGGATTATATATATTGGACCGTGCTACACAAACTGAAACGATGATAAGGCACACTAATCATCGATCGTAGCTCCTTCTCGTTTCTTGTACTTTCACTAATGTTTTTTTTGGGGAATTACTTTCGCTAAAGTTAAGCACCCAGGAACCCGATTTGATTGAACTAGAAAGAACCTAGGGTCATCCCTCAATCGTTTTCTAGAGCCGTAGGGTCCGAAGAACAGCTCACTCGGCACACACGTTTCCAACTACAGAGTAGTACTCCTACTCCAGAATATTACCCTGGGTCCGAAGAACAGCTCACTCGGCCCCTGGCGCTTAGACTTCCCTGAAGCTTTGCTTGGGATGTTGGCATCCCCACGAGGACGCGATCGAGCTCCGCCAAAAGGTCAGCTCGTCGCTCGGAGGAAGAAACACGGAGAGGTCCCATTGGTTGCATGAGTCTCCCTTGGTTCCCGGAGCCAGTGTTGACTACACCGAGTACTGACCATATACGCCATGCAAGCAAAGTGCATGCTTGATCAGAGTAGTTGAATCCTTGAAGGGAAGGTTAGCTATGGAGCAGAACAGAGAATGAGCTCCGGCGACCAGCGTCACCGTCTGTGGTGTCCGACTCAGATGGTGTCCCAGTACCACTAGTGATGGACTGCAGGGGATACAATAACGGATCGGAATGCCTGGAGATGCTGGTTGCTCTGGACCAGCGACGCCGGCCCCGGCTCACACCGAGCGAGCGAGTGCGCGCATACTATTGGTGGCAGCCTGCGCTTGACCGTAAGATTGGACAGTTTCGGATAGCCAAAGTCGATAGCACAAGTTTATCCCCCGTCACTTCCAAATTTTCAAAAGTTATGGCTGTTAGTTTACCCTCCAATTGCAACTTGCATTGAGAGCATGTTTGCTGTGCAGATATCACGCGCGAATCATCTTTGTCAAAATCAAAATACTGAAGAAACAAGTCCATGAGAGTTTCCTTTCCAGAAACAGAGAGGTCTTTCGCGAATTACGATTCCTACGAGGCCTACGTTACCATTGCCAGATGAAAGATTCCTTTGTTTTATCCCTACAATACAAGCCTATCCTACATATACCGGTTCATTGCTTTTGAGAATTCTCTTGCCGAGGAACGCACAAACCATTTGAAGCAGTGGAATTGCCAAGCCTATCCTACTTTTGGGAATGCTGATTAATTTCCTGAGCTCATCCCCTTCTCTATACTACTCATTCCAATCTCTTTTCCAACTGGTTAATCCTAACTTCTGATCCCTTACCAATTAGGCAATTCTTTATTCGGGTCTGTCTTAAAGTTTTCATTAAAAAGTATTTCCTCTAAACTGGGGTAAATAAGGGAAATGAACAGTTTCATTCCTCACTGCTTCGCGTCCTTGCTATTCTTATGTTTCTCCTCTCCTGCTCTAACTAGCCTGGCTTACTTTCTGGAACCTTTCTTTTCCAGAGCGCTGTAAGCCCTTCTGTCCCGCTTTAGGTCTTCTACCTGTCGAATGAATCCAGACCCTACTTGAAAATAAGCTTCAAACGAGGTTGCTAGCCTCCCATTCCCTCCCCTCTTTTTTCAATAAGAAAAAGTAGTAGTTTTCCACGGCGGTGGGGTCTCAATGGAGGAGAACTTTCCTGTTTATCCTACAACATAGGCAAGATCTCATCCTTCGGCGAATCTAGGGGCTCAGAAGAGTGTCACCAACGACGGTAAATCGGTGGGCCGATCAAGCTAATAGCTAATAAAGACTGAAAAAAGACCAATCACTTGCTTATGCGCCAGCTGGGGTTTTGGTTGCAGATGTGATTTCTTATGCCACTGTGTTGGGTTAGAATACGCTGTTTGTTGCCCGAGAAGTACGAGTATATTGTCGTTGCAATTGAAGAGTCGAAAGATCTGTCAACACTCTCAATTCAACAATTGATGATTTCATGTTCGTCGCATGAAGAGAGAAATATACAGCCGGGGGAAACTCGGTTGAAATTTCCAGTCGAAGTTGAGTTTTAGAGCCCAAAAACACTCGATGAATCAAGGGAATTTTAAGAGAAAGGGCGGCTCTCGTACTTTATATAATATAACTTCCTAACATTCGTATTTTCGTTCGTTATATAGCGGAGAAAATCTCCCATTCATTCGTTAGTGATTTCTTGCTTGCATTGGCATTGAATATTCTAGTGTAGTGACTGGGGCTTCCATAGCCGCCAGATACCTTCTGCATGCCCTTCTGGGTTGAAGATTCCTACTCCTTACTGTGAGCAGTGGAGGGCATAGCTTTTTCTAGAGGATAGCATTGGCTGTCTTGCCTCAAGAATAGTGCAACGGTAAATCAACCGGCACACGAGCTGAGTTGGAGCCTTTTTAGGACTACGTAGATGTTGAGGAAGTAAAAAGGGACAGCTCTTATTAAAGGTACCCTTTCCTCTTTAACTCATTCCACCTTCGTCCCTTCCATATACCATAACAGCTTTTCTTGGGGATTTTTTTTAAAAAAAAAGGTACTCAGAAGTCTAGTTTCATCGTCAGAGGAAAGAAAAAGATGAAAGGCTAGCAAGAAGGAACTGATTACGTGCTGCATCAAAATTCAAAAACCTGGTCGTCGAGTGAAAGGTATGTTCAACTAATTAAACGAAGCGGCAAGGTTCTAGAAAGAATAACAACATCAACTTCCAACAGCAACCAGAAAATGGATGGCGGGGTTAAGCAACAGCAAACTGCATAGTGCTGTACTGTTCGACTGAAACATGCATCAGCGCCCCTAGATGCCGCCTTGCTTGCTGGTACTTGCTCGCCGTCACGATTCACAAGTACCACGCTTCTCTGCCTTCTACTCTTGCAAATTGTAATGTTTGTAGCACTAACCAGACACGCTAGCTACAGGCTATGGTTATAGCCTAACCACCTCTCGCTGCTTCTTAATACTAATCGATGTCAGTTTCTTAGAAGAAAGAAGAAACGTCTCAACTAATATTCAGCGGTGACCACCCGTCCTTCGTCGTCCTATCTCTATCCCCCAATTCCCAGCCATGGCTACGGCCATTGATATCACAAGAAAGCAACATGCAAAGAGGACGGCAAAAGCTTGCTCGAGCCTCCAATGAAAACGTGGAGTAGAAGCAGCGACCACAAGCAAAGCGGCGGAAATCAATTCGCAGTGAAGCAGTAACTAAGAGTACGAGCGGGCGGTGCAGAGGAGTGGAGTGGCGGTGGAGGAGAGTTGGTGCGTTATTGTACTGGCGAGGGCGGAGGTGTACGTACCGCCGTTGAGCCAGAGCACGAGCGGCTTCTTGGCGGCGTTGGCGGTGGCCTCGAAGAACCAGTAGAAGAGGGCGCGGCCGTGCGTCTCGTTCACGGTCACGTACCCAGCGTACTGCGCGAACTCCACCGGCGGTTGCCCCGGCAGCCCCTCCACGCGGTCCGCCGCCTGCTGCGCCGCGGCCACGGAGTCCACCGTCGCGCCACGGACGGCGGCGGCGCAGAGCGAGAGCGAGAGCGCGAGCGCGAGCAAGGCGCAGCGGCGAAGACGGGCGGCCATCGTGCTGCGTGAGAAATGCGTGGCGCGCCGCTGGTGCTAAATGCCCGCGGCGGCTGCTGGTGCTGGTGCGTCGTTCCCATCCTGCCCGGATATGTTCTTATATAGACGCACGGCCAGGAGCCCGGGGCGCCGGGGCTTGATAAATGTAAATGGCGACGGCGGCTGCTGCTGCCGCTGATTGCAGTCAAATCCGCTAGGAGTTGGGCATTTTTCTTTTGGGGAAACATTTTCTTTTTGAGGCGAAAACATTTTCGATATACGCATGGAAGCTCTCTTTGTTCCCTGCTAAACATTTTTGGTTGTACAGTAATACCAAAGGCACTTTGTATGTAAACAATTACTCCCATCGGTTTTAAAGTATTGGCATCATTAACTTTTAACTTTATTTTTCACTATTTATCTTATTTAAAAATTTGTTTAATACTTAAAATTATTATCTATATATATTTCAAATATTATTATTATTGATAAAGCAAATTATAATAAAATATAATATAATATTTAATATGACGAATGATCAAATGTGATGTCAGAAGTTAACGTTGTCAATATTTTAAAATTAGATGGAGTAGTTGTATTTTTGATATCCATGCTTGCTTTGCTCAACTGAATAGATACCTTCAAGAGAGAAACAAATGATTACAACCTGTGAGAAGGTTTTGTGTATGAAACTAGCAAAATAGCTGACGAGTAAACACTACTAAATAGCAGTGTCTATACAAAGATATGTTCTTATTCGAATCAAAATAATTTTCACCAGGCTCGACCAAGCATCAATTGAACGCCAGAAGAATTTGTGTTGTGTGGCTAGTTAGTCCCTTTGATCAATAATCTTGAGACCGTCCGTGACATCAATTTAAAAATAGAGTGAGTACGCTTTAATATACCACAGAGAGGTGCTACCATATACTTATTTTGTTTTTAAATTGATATCGCTGTTTATTTTAAATATTAACTTTAACTATTTATTTTATTCAAAAAATGTATTTAAATGTGTAAAGTTGTGAATCAAATAACTTTAATAATAAATCAAATTATAACAAAATATATGATATTTATTAAAATTTTTTGAATAAAATAAATAATCAAAGTTAATATTTAAAATCAAAAATAACATCAATTTAAAAACGAAAGGAGGACATTCCTTTCAAAAACGGTGCCGCGGTGGTATCTGAAACCATACGGCTCTTGAGACCGCGATCCCCCTACCCCACCCCAACAAAAAATAAAAAAGCACAATCGCCTCAACTTCCCAGGCGATGTACTTCCAAATTCCAGCTACTGTATCATCTGTATGATTGTATCGGCCGGCACATGGCAGTTTGTATGAAATGTATGCGTGAGAAATACCACAGCTCCATCACTACGGCACTACCATATGCGTGAGAAACATCCAACTAGTTGTGCTCTCTGGATTACATATACTAACTCCATATTTCTTTTACTCACGTCCATTAGTACAAATGGACGAAAAAAACAGAGGTAGTGGTAATGAGTGCCGGTATACATCTGACCAATTTATAAGGTTCATTCATTTTTTTTTTCAAAACATTATATTGCTGATCGCATGATTTGGTCCTACAAACAAGCGTTTTCCAATAGTTTCAAAATTTTCCTTTTGGGAAATATTAAATAATCACCGTTTCAAACTTGATCTTCTTTGTAATCAGTTTTGCTATAAAATTCATTACCATGCATCATGCATAGGCATATACTCTAGCATGAATTGCTTGACTGTGTGAAGGAAAAAAAAATGCTAAACAGAGTTCAAGAAAGAGTAACTTTAAAGATAGGGAGTATAATTCTTTATTTCTCAGCTCCTCTCTGAGAAAACAAAAACAGCAGCCGATACGTGCTAAATAGTTCTTTTAACGATATTCCAATCCTTCGTAAAAGTAGTCATCTACACGCTATATAAAATAACAATCACACACATCGTGCCGTGCCATCCTTTCACTAAATTGTTTACGCCGACATGCAGTCATACACAGACAGCGAGCGAGCTGGTTTCCAAAATAATTTAGGTGCCTTTTCCCATTACCAAATGAGTTGGCAGCTGATTCAACTTGAGCAGATAGCTGCACCCGGGTTATCATACGTTTGATTTGATGGTTTATATTATCAATCGAGCATTCGGTAGGATTCTACCAATCTGAACCAGGCAATGCTCGATGAACACATAATTGCAGGCCAAGAGATTCGGGCAAGCAAGTGAATAATCAACCAAAGATATTGTAATACCGAAGTTAAATATTATTATCTTTGTATTTAAGCTACACGTCCAAGAAAAATCACCGTCCAAACGGCAAAACCTCAAGGCTTCCCGGAGCAGCTATTTGACTGAGATATATTTCTTACGATCGAGATAAAGAACGTGCTCTTTCGGTGCTACTAGCTAAAACGCCATGATAATACCAGGCCAGATACGCGCATCCAAAGGAAGCGCAAACATGCCACGTATGGCGTTGTTCAGAAGATGGAAAATAGTCAACGGTCAACCTGCATGATTCTCAGTGAAGCGGGGTTTGCACGAAATAACAGAAGTGCAAGAAAGGCACGCAGTGTAACACCAGCTTATTCAATTCAGGGAACTAAAAAAATAGCAACCGTGCCAGCAGGGCACAATTTGATAGTTTGGTCGAAAATGAAATAAAGAGACGAGATAGTATCATAACATGCTTTAGCTTATTTTAAGTTTTTTAGACGTAGTAAACTGAATAGAAAATATTCTAAGATAGAAAAATGCATCATCTTTTCACAAGGGCTCAAATTTCTGAAGCAGATTTTGTTAGATTCCCCTCCAGTAATCAAATGGATTGGAAGGTACTTGCGGCAGGTTCAATAGAAATTGCAATATAATGTTCACTGCTAGGTACAACCCATATATTATTGCTCTCCCTGACCATGGGATGCAAAACTTATACAAGGAGTATCAGCAATTTACTCAGTATTCTTTATGTGCTAGTACAAAGGATCAGAGCATGAGAGTAGAGTTTACAAAAGTACTCAATGCATTTGTCCAGCAAATAGAAATAGGAAAATTAAATTTATGAAGCATAAAGAAATTGCTATCTTACTTTCAGGAGCTTATGGCCCTCTTGTTATTATAAGATAGATAATAGAACCAGTTGCGTTAAAAAAAAATTGCAGACAGAACCATACAGCAAGTGCTAAATTAGCTCCATCTCCTCTTATCCTCTTCTTCATCAACAGGGGTATACCATTCTGGTCGCCGCTTTGAGTTACTGTAACGGTAGTTAAGGAATAGCTCTTCATCACAGACGGACCTTGTGCTCACCAACACTAGGGTCTTTAGTACTTGAGAATCCCCAGCCTGATTACCAGAACCTCCAGACTTAAAATAGAAAGAGCCAAACCTCTTCATGGTAATGGGCTCATCACCGCCAAAGGTAATATTAGGAATGTATGCCCTCATGTTCTTCTCTGTCAAAGGAAAATCATAAGGGCAGATCATCACATTTGGAGTTGATCCTTGTGGTGGATGATTAGCAAAATGACCAAAAGCAAGAGGATTTCGCCGTTCAAGAACTTCCCCAAAATTTCCCCTGAGATTCTTTTCTAGAGGTTTGCTTAGTATTCGCCACACTTTATCAGAGTTGCTCGAGCCTTTCGGAGGCATAGCACTGGAATATGCAAAATCTGAACCATCCCATAGTTCTCTTGTTTCACCACCAAAACACCATGGTTTTGCATCGATTATTGTTCCATCATATCTCGTGATCAGATAGTTGTTACAGGCATCAATTCTTGGGTATCCAGGTATATATCGATAATAAGCAGGTGAATATGCGACACCAGGATAGATGGCTAGGACAGCTCCAACATTAGCTTCTCCAGATAAAAACAGACCTTGCCCTGCATCTTTGTGAGGAATTCTTGATGGTCTGATATCAAGGGTGTAACCCAATTGATCCCTAAATTTATTTGACAATTCCATTCGAGTTAAAGGTCTTGTAGCAGGGACAGCTGCGCTGCAGTGCAAATAGATCAGTTCTTATAATTCATTGGATGAAAAAAGTGTAAATAATAAAAAAGTAATCTTCTCACACCATAACATACACATGAGATTCAAAAGGAAGTGCAGGTCAAAAAGAGAGAAAGACACAGCACACAAACATAATTCGCTCCAGGGTTCACAATTTTCTAGTGACTGCATATTAATCCAGTGATGATGTCAACAACAGATCAATACATAATTTATCCTAGGCTTATAACTTCAACAAAAGTTGACAAAATGATATAAATGAGATATTTGACATTACGGTGCATACAACTGAAGCATGGCTATACCCGCATGTACATAAAGGGCAGCCATATTGATATCCCATACAGTTAACAGAACTTTGGTTATCATACTTCTCAAGTATCTTCACCAGTTCGGTTGCAGAAAAATGCTGAGACTCGAAAGTACCTTCTCAGAAGTATATGTAATGCAACAAGATAATCCAAAACAGGCCAACAACTTGCTAAGTAGCCCATTTCAGTGTGATATACCTATAGAGAGTTATGTACCAATGCGATCTATTATCAAGAACAAAGTACCTTGCTTGTTCGCAGAACCAACCCCGCCAACGGCAAAACTCAATCCACTACGCCGTGAATGATGATGCCCTTCTGAAAGATCCTTCGACGGGTCATTTGTTTCATCAGGACAAAGAATGTTATCCATTATTTGGCACATATGCCTAAGTTGATAATGTACATTTTCCTGCACTTGTTTCTGTTGGTTATCAACAGAAGCTTTGCTGGCCAAGTCAATAATCTCCTCTGCATCTTTCTCTTCAGCATTTGCCCCCAAACGATAATAACTAAGTGCACATTGAAAAGAAAATTAGGAACACAGCTGTCTACACATATGGCTTTTCAAGGAAACTTTAAATGTCGAGGTGATAAAATAACCTAGCTGAAGAGTTGTAAGCTATGAACTAGGATAACCTAATAAAACTCCTTAGCCACATTGTTTACTGAAAGCTAGAAAGTGTAACCATAATCCATCAGATAACCTGCACTGGCATGACGGCCACTTGAGAATACATGAAAACGAGAATAGAGTTATTCCTTCCGGTGTCTACCAACCTTGTATAGAGAAATAAACGGTTTACATCAGCTTCAAATTGAAGGTGCCTTGGGTCACGGGAAAACATGGGATTTTTGGCAACTGTTCTGACCGCCTGGAAATGTAACAGTAATTCAATTAAAATGTCGGTACAGATTAACAGAGAGACTAAGAAATGGTTCGCGATGTTCCGTGAGAGTAATACTGTGCTCGCTTGAGCTCGTAGCATAAGAAACATGGGCAAATCGATCACACTAGAGAACAAAACGCAGAAGGTATTTAGGGTGCACAATAACGATTCCAGGGTATGGTTAAGCACTTCTAGTAGTTTGTGCTCGATTGCGCAAAAGGTTCCATCCCTAAGACCAGATGCTGTTTTTATGCCCAAATGGAACTAAGCCTTTCCGTGGGCTAGGTAAACTCATGGTGGGTCTTGTCGCGCACAGCAGGAGGGAAATGAGGCAGATCGAGATCCGGCGATGGGTACGAGGTGTGAAGGCAAGCGTACCTCTCGGAACTTGTTGAAAAGGAAGGCCATCTTCGGGCGGCAGGGGGTAGCCGCCGTCGGCCACTCCTTGATTCCGCAGTATCGAGGAGAAGTGGAGGACGCCGGCTGGCTGGAGTGGCGGTCACGACTGAAGTGTGAAGCGCTCGCACATAGGCACACCGGAGAAGGTACCGAGGGAGGCGGCGGCCGCAACCGGTGTCGAGGGGAGAGGAGGGTTTAGGCCGATAGTTTGGGCCGCATCTACTCCCATCCTCCTGGGCTGGAAATAACGGCCCATCACAGGGGCACGTCGAGCCTCTGGGCCCCCGTTAGGACCTGCTAATCCTCGTCAACGCTGCACGATCCGCAGAGACTACAGAGTTGTTAGCATCCGCTGGCTCACACAGCGATGGATAGAGGCATACAGCCATTGATCAAAACAACTTCGGCTGAGTGTACTGGAAGTGTTACAGCTGAAATTTGATTTTCGAAACAGATACTGGAGAGAATCAAAAAATCAAAATCTTCCAAAATTTACAATTCTCTATACGCGGTGATTTTTGTTCTCAACAAGTACATTTGTATTTTTTTTAAGTAACAACCGTGTGCAAGTGAAACTAGGGCAACCATTTTTATTTTCATAGTTGTAACACCGGATGAAAACAGAAACAAATGATCAGTAACCGAAAAAAATGTCAAAAATATAAATAAAATAAATATCAAACATTCATTATATGATCTAAATCTTACGAAATATATAATATAAGTTGCAATTAAATTCACAACATACAACTCAACAACATAGACTAATAAAAAAAATTTTGGTTCATAACTTTTAATTTTAATTTTTCATAAAACATATTCAAATAAGATATCATTACCGTATTTGCGAAAAACAGTAAAAAACAGAAATTTTTCGCTGAAAACGAAATTTTGCTAAAACGGTCGAAAAAAGGTCATTCCGTTTTCATTACCGTTTTTATTTTTCTCTGCCTATTTGAAAACAGTACCAAAAAAAGGTAAATAAAACACGATCGGAACAAGAAATTTCCGTGTTTTCAGCCTTAAGTGAAACTCGATCCAACTGCACAAAGAATCCATCCTGGACTGAACAAGGCCTTTGCCAAATCAATCTGCTCCATTCATTTGTCCAAAAAATCTAGACCTTGGTTCTGCTCTTTCACAAGCTGTAAAAATCAGGGGAATCCGCACATTTTAAGTGGCGCTATGGGAGTTAAACAGCATCTGAGTTTGGGAGAAATCAAGCACAGGCTGGTTCATGCGCAGTAACTTTTGAGACACGGTCCACATGGACAACTCTAATCATTTTGATAACAAACACAATATTTCTTCAAATTCTATCCTCGTCAATATACCAACCTTTTCAGATAGTTTTGGCATACATGTAGTTATATGTCATCAATATCAGAGCTAATAGACCACTTCAATGTGAGTATGTGACACCAAAATCCAATTCAATACTTAAATTTGCATCTCACTAACACGATGGGCAGGTCAGCAAAACATGCAAGATAAGGCCTATGCAACCAGGACATATGAATAAACTGAAACACATAAACATGAGATACACTAAGTTATTAACAAGTCAATGTTTATGGCATTAACATCTTAGAACTGCTCCTTCGATGGTAATTGATACGTAGGACTAAAAACAAGAGACGAGGTTTTCAATGCCTGGGAATGGAATGATACATATTATATAGTACAAGCATACACAATACGGTGCCAATTTACCAGTATCACAAAGAAATTCAACTAACCCTCCAAACTTTGATGACTGATGAACATCATAAGCAATCGATTGAGCAGAAAGTAAATTATGCTGAAGACTCTATGGGTCATCGAAAAAGCATGAAACAATATTATTGAGAATCAGAACAGAGTGATTTCTCATTTTCATTCATATTTCACACATACAAGATACGCAGGTCAGCAAAATATAAAATATAAGGCCTAAGCAACCAAGGCATGTGAAAGCTGTCATACATACAAGAGAAAATCATACTAAATACATAGTATAATGAGAATAAAAGAAAGCAGATATATTTTCAGTGCTTGGAATAAAATGGCACTTATACAGTACACACATACTCTCTCTGTTTTTTCTGTTTTTTAATTGATGTCGCCGTTTTAAATTTAACTTTAACTATTTGTCTTATTCAACAAATTTACTCGAATATGTAAAATTTTAAGTTGTGATTTAAATAATTCTAATAACTAATCAAATTATATCAAAATATATAAAATTTATTAAATTTTTTTGAATAATATGAATAGTCAAAATTGAATTTAAAAAATTAATTAAAAATTAAAGAACAGAAGGAGTACACAACAGGTTGTGAAATTATCAGTATCAAAGGGATGACAATGTTTCCATGATGTCGCAATAACTATGACCAATAGCTCAATTCGGCTACATAGAACAACAAGGTTAACATTCTGCAGTAACCTTACATCTAACAACAAACAACACAGCCACCAGGCAAGAAAAAGATTTCACTTTTGTGGCCTTCTTTTACATCGCAGCGGGCTCAACATCCCCTCCCCGGCCGGCAGCACCATTGCCGAGGTTGGGCAGGTCGCCGCCGAGGCCATCTGGCACGAGGGAGGCCGGGCGGAACTCAATGACCTCGTCAATAAGCCCCCAGTCGCGCGCCTCCTCTGGGTCCATGAAGAGGTCCCTCTCCATGCACTGCTCGATCTTGTCGATGGGCTGCTTGGTGTGCTTCTGGTAGATCTTGTTGAGGCGGTCGCGCATCTTGATTATCTCCTTGGCCTGGATGGCGATGTCGGTGGCCTGCCCCTGCGCTCCCCCCGAGGGCTGGTGGATCATGACCCTGGCGTTGGGCAGCGCACGGCGCTCCCCGGGCGCCCCGGCCGCGAGGAGGAGCGAGCCCATGGAGGCCGCCTGGCCGATGCAGAGCGTGGTGACGGGGCAGCGGATGTACTGCATGGTGTCGTAGATGGCGAGGCCGGCGGTGACGACGCCGCCGGGGGAGTTGATGTAGAGGTGCACGGGCTTGAGCGGGTTCTCGGACTCGAGGAAGAGCAGCTGCGCGACAACGAGGGAGGCCGTCTCGTCGGCGATGGGCCCGTGGATGCACACGATGCGCTCCTTGAGCAGCCGCGAGAAGATGTCGTACGCGCGCTCCCCGCGGGAGGTCGTCTCGATGACCATGGGCACGAGCCCGTACTCGCGGTGCGGCGAGAATCCCGACGGCTGCGACGGGGGCTCCGGCTGGTAGGGGGAGGAGGAGGAGGAGAAGAACGCCCGCGGGGGCGCCGCCAGCGCGAGCCGGCGCGCCGGCGCCGGAGGCAGGGCCACGGAGCTGGGCCCGG
>BCLH01000687.1:569-22442 GCA_001602315.1 Zoysia pacifica
TCTTAGACTAGCTTTTCAGCTTTATGCTTTAGCATCTTAGACTAGCATCTTAGCATATGCTTGGCTGCCCACCAAGCCTATATATATGTATCCCCAACCCCTTAGGTTGGTCATGGCATTGTAGTGAGTAAGAAACATGGAGATAGTTGCCCCCAACACTGAGTGTCATCCAACACAATGCGAGTGTTGCGCCTAACATTATCATGTAACCTGTGTCGCTCGGCTTCGTTAGTTTAGTTAGTAATAAAATTGCTAGCCATGTTTTTTCTTGGATTAAGCTTGCAGTACTGGGAGTTAGGAATTGCATTCTCGGAACGAAGATGATGAAGATTCTGGGTTGAGAATTCAGTTTCCTCATTGCATAGGAGTATCGATGTTTTATGGCATCATCTGTTTCGGTAGCTGTAAACCTGTTCGTGCTTACCAGTGATCTCGCCGTTCAATTGTAAAGCCCAATGCTGTCTTGCCAAAAATGTAAGCCCGATCAATTTGAGCATATCCAGGCCAGGCCAGTGCTTGAGACGCCTCTCATTTTTCTTCTGATTTCGTAGTATAACTATAATTAAAGCTTGGCGGTTAGGACTGCTTCGATTCTTATTGTACTCCTTATATTCCAAAAAATAGTAACATTTGAAGCTCTATCTAAAAAATAGTAACATTTGAAGCTCTACCTAAGTAGCATTTGAAAGTTTATTAGTAGAGTTTCAAATATTATTATTTTTGGACCGAGGGAATTAAGTAGTACTAACTCAAAAGGAATGGATACTTATGCATGGTAATTAATCTCAAATTTAAACTCTTCTTCAGGGTCCATTAATGGAATTGATGTACTATGAACATTCTTTACTGGTTTCCGTTATTAAATCGAGAATATTTCAGCACCATATATCGCTGCGACCCTACCTACAATTGCAGCGCCTACCAATCCCGAGTTCACGTCGCTCACCAACAAAGAACCTGCCATGGCAACTCCCCGGTACCTGACGACGATCGCGGCCGCCGTCGCGGTTGTCGTGCTCGCCGCCGCCGGGCCGGCCGCGGCGGATCTCGACGACTGCGCGGTGGCGCAACGGGCGTTCAGTGACTGCGTGTCGTACGTCACAGGCCTGGGCGCTTCGGTCCGGCCGCAGTGCTGCACGGCCCTCGGCGACGTCAGGGACTTGGGCGACACCGCGCCGCACCGCCGCGCTCTCTGCCGGTGCATCCTGGCGGAGATGCTCGCCGCCGGGAAGGTGAACTCCACGCGCGCCAAGGGGCTCCCCAGCGCGTGCAAGGTCCAGGTCGGGTTCATCCCGACCGGCCCCGGCTTCAACTGCGCAGCGTAAGGGCGCGACGTGTGCTATGATTTTCTCTATAAACGTTTTTCGTTGTACTGACACTGAATGCACGTATCGTTTTTCTTATGCAGGATTCCTTGACCAGAAATCATAAATCAGCAAAGCAAGACATGGCGGCTCGAGGGAGCGAAACAAGCATAAACGTGTCGATTGGATTCTTTCGTCGTGAATGAAGAGTATTTAGAGTATTGAACAAGGCATGAATATATACAAAACATATAATAAAATATATTGAGATATATATTTTTTTCATTATGATTTTTTTTTCCATCAGTTTAATTAAGCTTTTGAGATCAACTAATTGATACATATCAGAATCAAGGATCTCGAGTTAGAATCTTAACGGATACGATTTATTAAAATAAAAGTAAGTTTCATAAAGCTTCAGGTTGTATGATCTTTATTTCACAAAATTTCATATATTTTAGTCTGTGTCACTTAACCACAGTTTTTATGGTCATATTATTTTATAAAACCTCATATATATCAAAAAATAGTTATAAATATGAACTGTAAATTCTAGCTTCATGTGTGCATGGCGTATAGATTTTGATTAATTTAAATAAATAAAATTATTAAGTGAGATGTAAGCACAGAATCTCTCAATATAAAAATTTAATATTCACATTGTGAGATTTTGTGAAATAGTGAGGTTTTGTGAAATATTAAGGGACACAGATAAAAACATACGAGGTTTTGTGAGTAATACCCATAAAACTTGATATTTTATAAAATTTACTTTTGAAATAAATTATGTTTGCGTCTGCAAAAACTACACGTGAGAAAGAGTGTCAGAGTATACATCTGACTTTAATATTATATTAAATTACATTCATTAATCTATTAACTCAAAAACTTAAGCTAATGAAAAAATATAAACAATTCATTTATACTCTCACACCCCGTAAGCCCGCCTCCGCCTTCGCACCGCCGTCCGTCCTCCGGAACCAACACCTGCGCTCGCCCAGGGCTGCCTCCGCCGCTGCTCCCACTCTTACGGTTTTACCTCAACACCCGCGGTAGAGGCTGCCGCTCCCGTCCCCGCCTCCTCCTTCTAGCCCGCGTTCGTCGCGGTACAGTCCACCGTGCTCGAGGAGTACGACCCCGGTAGGCCCAACGACTACAAGGACTACCGCAAGAAGCTTCGGCGGGCCAAGGAGGCTGAGCTCAACAAGGAGCTCGGGCGGCGGCGACGGGAGGAGCTGGAGCGGGAGAGGGAGCGCGAGCAGCGGGAGAAGGAGGCACGCGAGCGCAAGGAGAAGGAGCACTAATCGAGTGCATCCTCGCTGAGCATATCAGGCGAGGAGGCGTGGAAGAGGAGGCAGGCCCGTCGCTTAGCAGGGGCAGAGTGGGCGACGGAATAGGGCCCCCTGATTAACCGATTCGGGAAGCTAGGACGAGGAACGGGCCGGCCGCCGGGTGAGCAGCGCATGAGCGGGGACGCAGACTGCAGAGATGCCACGTCTTAGCGATGTAGCGTGGAACAGAGGGGCAGTAGGGGCAGCTCTTGTGCGGGGAACCAGTCAGTGCCATTTGCAGGAGAGAGAAGAGACGGAGGAAGAAGATGAACAGGAAGGTCCGATGCTGGCTGCTGCTGGGCTGGCGCAGGGGAGTGGGGCGTGCTGGACTGGGAAAAAAGAAAGAGGATGGTGGCCCACGTTGAGAAAATAAGCTTGAGCATTTCCTGATTTTTTTGGTTTAGGTGAAAGGATTCAAGTTCAAAATGATTTCAAATAAACTCTGGCGAAAAAAATCCAACTAAATATAAATCACACAATTGATAAATTTTAAATTTAAAAATCTGTTAGGATTTTTGAGTCACTGAAATTTTAAATTTGGTTAAATTTTGGGACGCTACATTAAGTACGAAGATATAATTGAAGATTTCAACTCAAGAAATACCAGAAGGATGATGATTTTTTTATAGAACATAAGGTTTGCTTTGTCACTGAATACTATCTTTACTTTTTTAACATTAATTTTTGATATATTCTTAAATATTGTGAAAAATAGCATTGAAGTTATATAATTAGCTATTAGTATATTTTGGCTATGTAAACTTTTAAATATTAGGTCCCCATTTACTATTTCGCTCCGGGGCCCAAAATGCAGAGACGGCCCTGGAGGAGGGCAGCAATGAGCAGCGGCGCTGCTGCTCAGAGGACTCCCTCGTCCCCGCCTAACGGGGATGGGTTCGCCATTGAGAGCTCCTCTTCAGCGGGGCTAGACGTTGGCGCTGGTGGTCAGATGACTGCAGCCCAGCGGATGATGGCTAAGATGGGATGGAAGGAAGGCCAGGGGCTCGGCAAACAGGAACAGGGGATCACTGCACCCCTGGTCGCTAAGAAGACCGATAGAAGAGCAGGTGTAATCATCGATGAAAGCAATTCGAGGCCAGAAAAGAAGCCAAAATTCAGTCAACTTTAGGGGCTCACCAACACGAGTTTTGCTGCTTCGTAACATGGTAAGCAAAAATGCCTGCTAGCATACCAATTTACTCTTTGGTTTTTAAATTATTGCTACCGTTGATTTCAGATATCAACTTTGACTATTCATTTTATATAAAAAAGTTTAATAAATATTATATATTTTATTATAATTTGCTTTATTATCAAAATAGTTAGAACTATAAATTATAATTTTACATATTTGAATTAATTTTTTTAATAAAACTAATGATTAAAGTTAATGTCTGAAATTAACAACGGAGAGAGTAAGTACTTAGCACCGCCTGCTGCTATAGTTGATATTGTAGTATAGAAGTAGCTCGTACCTGCTTAGAACTTGGTTTAAACAAGACATTAGAAAACAGTTTAACTGGATGAACTTTTGGGGTCGGTGTTCTGCATTCGTAACTTCCAAACTCAACAGTTTCAATGGGAAACATCATATCTGACTGGAGCTGATTGATGGTGTTCTTCATTCGCAACTTTTTTTTATGAGGAAAGGTTTGGAAGGAATGAACTTGCTCCAATGCCTGGGGAAGTGCCAGGGTTCTTTGACTGAGGAAACAATGTTGATGTGGTATCAGATCTGAGGTGGATTGTAATTCTTTCTTTCCTAGAGATGATCTGGAGCATACAGCCAGACGGATGTAGATGTTTTGTAGTGATAGAAAAGGTTTTGTAAACTAGCATATACGGAGTATGTTATAGCTTTTGAGTTTATCACTTGCTACTGCACTTTCTCTTGAACATTATCACAAAGATGTCAGATTTACTCATTAAGACTGGGTCATGGTATTTGAAGAAACCCTTCTCATTAGCTGGAAGCTCGGAACAAAGTCAGTAGTCCAATGTTTATAGAATCTCTGATTGTACTCTGAAATAATTGCCGGTATCCTCTTGAACGTGACTCATGTTGATTTCTCTCCTGTCTCTGTTTGCAACTCGCTTAAACATGATGTTAACATGCCACGTGCGACTTGGCTATTTCTTTGAAATGATTGAGGAAGGAGTTATTAATTCTCTGTGGGAAGATAATTTTGGGTGGTTATTCCTGAATACTAGTAGTACTCCTTTTCTTGTACTTAGAAGTATGTTTTGCTATTGCCTAAGCTGACGAAACGGTTCCTCGTGCGGTCGTTTTTCTTCGGTCAGCAGACCAGCGTACGTAAGCACAGGTTCCGACCCTCTGCGTCACGGTCCCTTGCTCTTACTCTCGGTCTACTACGCGGAAACAGGTTTGAAGATTCCACGTCAGTTCTTCCCGCCTTCTTCGATGACCTCGCCTTTACCAACACCGGTGCGGGAGTTCCTTTTCTTTCCCCGCGATCTGGACCTGTGAGATCGCAGGGTTGAACGGTCAGCAGCGGCGCTCACTCAGCGCTGTCCGAGTTTTGAATATTCCGATGTCTCCACCGGACTTTCCACAAAGCGAGCCTTGGTGGTGAGTGAGTGAATGCCAACACAAGACGCACAGGTATCATCAGGGAACATGTCCTTGTCAGAATTTTCAGAGCACGAAGTATGTACTGTACTCCATCTTTCTGGAAATATACCGTGTTACTTCTGTGAAATTTCAGCGTCTTGTCTTTGGAGATCCCGGCGCCGAAAGAGAGCAGCCGTCCAACTACGTTTTCCCATTTTATATGTGCACAGAATGTTCAATTGCTTCGTATAAAGATTATGTTATACTAACACACTCCAAAGTAGTATCAAATAAATCTTTCAAGAACTAATTTATATTTAATTTCTTTGCTTCGCTCATCAAAATTAGACATCTGATCTGACATTAATACTGTAGAAGTGAAAAGGGAAACACACTCTTAGATTTACTCTCACTGTCCCCCCTTTGAACCTTATTTCTCAAAACATACTTCAAATGAGACGAAGGGAAGGGAGTAGCCTCTTGTAACACATGAAAGCTAAAGTAAGACTCCCTCCAACCATTTCTGATGTTAACCAGTTCAAAATTAAAAGAGCCACCATCGTATACGAGATTTTTTAAGGAAACTGAGACAAGGAAAAGAAATGTAATCACATATATTATCCCCACTAACAAAAAGATGCTAACATTTTCTTCCCTACCGTGTGGACTTAGCTGCTCCCTCCTACTAGTCCAGTCCGATAATCAGTCTGACCAAAGACCGGTCAATGGACGGACAAGCACACAAAATAAAAATTCCTCGGTTTTCCTCGGTCAAACTTCCCTCCTCCGCAACGTCTAGAATACCAGACAGAACCAGAAGCGTTGCCGCAGCATAACCCCAAGCCCATCTCGCTCTCTCGATCCCCAGCTTAACATTCCTATAACTAGGCTCATTTGCCACCTCTGAACTCTTGCATCCTTGCAAGCAAGTTTCAAGAAGAGCAACGACGAGGAAACTCTCTCTCTCTCTCTCTGAGACGAGCGTTGCTTCTCCGATCTCTGAAACTTTGCCAGCTACGTAGCACCAAGCAGGTGGCGTGTTTCAGGGTAATATAGAGGATATATATAAAGGCCATCTGATCATCTTCTCGTTACAGCGTTCGTCATCGCTCCTCTGTTTCTCTGAACTTGTCATGATCCTTCCGTTGCTTCTGCCTGCTAGCCTCGCGCTTCAAATCGGGCACCATTGCCATACTACCTCACCTCCAACCTCGAATTTTTCTTGCTGCTGAATTTTGTCACCCAGTTGGTGATCTGTAAACCAGAGGTTGCGTGCAGCAGCCAAACCTGTCGCTGTTGTTGCACCGAGGTCGCATCCTCGATCCAACCCCTACGTGCGAAGTAACCATCATGCAGGACGGTGCAGGAGGAGGAGGAGGAGAAGGGGGCATGCACCTGCTCCTGAGCATCCTGGCCAACGGCGAGGACCAGGCGCGGCTGCTCGCCGAGCTGCCAGCCGACGACCCGCGGCTCGGGGCGGAGCACTACAGGGCCGCGGCGCGCCGGCTGCAGTGCACGCTCGGGAGGGCCATGTCCGTCGCCAGGGCCATCGAGGCGGCGGCGTCGTCGCGGGGCACCGACTCGCCGCGGTCCGCCGACGAGGGCTCCGGCGGCAGCGGGACCGTGCCGGTGGAGGCGCTGGAGCGCCCCGCCGTGTGCAAGCGAAGGTGCGTTCCGTTCAAAGTCGATGATTCATGGTGCGTGACGCCATGAGACGATTCTTTGGTCAAAAAAGAAGGGGGGTTTTGTGATCATAGCCGTAGAGCACTCAGTCAACCGTGACAGCATTTTCAAGTCAACGATATCATTTGCAGGTCAACGGAAAAATTAACACCTGGCCCTGTCCTTTTTTTTGGCTCTGAATTGTGCAGGAAAGGTTTGCCCAGGTGGACAGCGAAATTCCGAGTGCCAGACGCGAATTTGGAGGCTACCCCGGACGATGGGTTCAGCTGGAGGAAGTACGGCCAGAAGGACATCCTCGGTGCCAAGTTTCCTAGGTAAACCGTCAATCATCAGTAGTTTAAATTCTTTTCTTTTTTGAAGAAAGTACAGAGATATTACATGTTCATAGGAAATTTTCAGGAAATTATGCTGACAAACAAAAAATACGGAAATTTCAAAGAAACTGATTTTAAGTCCTATGAGAATATGCGTAGTAACTTCTTCCTGGCGCGAGAATCCTCTAAAGAATTACGGCCTTCTTTGAACACGAAATTTTTTTTTGTTTTCTGCGTTTTTTTGTGAAATTAAACTAATTTCTATGAGATTTCAGTGAAATTTCTGAAATTTCAGAGGAAATAGCTGCTCGATTTGCTTCAGGCGTATCTGATTAAAAAACAAGCCGATGGAATTTTCAGATTAGACTCAGATCCATAATCCATTTAACTTTTACCTGATTAGATGAGCTTGTACGTTGTTTTTGAAACTGACGTGTACCTTTGCTATTGCTGCAGGGGCTACTACCGGTGCACGTACCGCGGCACGCAGGGCTGCCTCGCGACGAAGCAGGTGCAGCGCTCGGACTCCGACCTGTGCGTCTTCGACGTCACGTACCAGGGAGAGCACATCTGCCACCAGAAACCGCGCCACGCCTCCGCCTCCGTCGCCGGGGCCTCTCATCACCACGACATGAGCCAGCCGCCGCCGCCGCCGGACCCGAGCACGGAGCTGCTCCCGGGCTTCACGGAGCGCCTGAAGGTGGAGACGACGACCGATCAGGCGCCGCTCCACGCCAGCAGCAGCCGCGACCAAGACCACGCCGTCTCCGCGTCGCCGTTCGCCTTCCACGCCGGCGGCGTGGCACCGGACGAGGCCTTCGCGTCGGTGCCGGCCGGCGCGAGCTACTACGCCGTGCCGCACTGCCTGGAGCCGGGGAGCGGGTACGACGACTACGGCTACGACCTCCCGCGCATGCGCGGCGCCGGTTCCGAGCTCGGCGAGGTCGTCTCCAGAGCGACCGCCCCTGTGGCTGCTGATCCCTCCAACGCCGGGTTCGAGTACTCGCTGTACCACCACGGCGAGTTCGACCCCCACCTGCCGTTCGCGCCGTCTGGCGGCGGTTGCGGCTCTCGCCATTGGTAGGAAACCAGACGAAGCTCGAGTGAAGAAGATCGAATGAACCGTGACGTACGTAGCTAGCCGCTAGGCTAGCCTCACCATTAGAAATTTTGCTTGGGTTCTTGCTTACGCGGCAGCCGTATTCGCGCTAGTCAATTGAGTACTCGTTTTTGGCGCCGATGAACAGGCACCACTTCGACGCACACCTCACTCATGTAGTCATGTTACAGAGCCTAGGATTGGGTAGCACTGCACATGACCGGCTAATACTAGTTTTGATGATCCGATGAAGCGCTACTTTGTTTTGCTTGTTCACTGGTTACCTTAAACATTCCAACATGTTGTGGTCTAAAATTTTGTGTATGGTTCAGGCTCGTTTCAGATTTATTAGATAAAACTATTTACTCTCTCCGATTTTAAATTATTAACATAATTGATTTTTAACATTAACTTTGACTGCTCGTTTTATTCAAAAATTTTGTTTCAATGTGTAAAATTATTAGTTGTGATTTAAATTTTACTAATTATAAATCAATTAATAACAATTTTTTTATACATTTGAACAAAATTTTTGAATAAGATAAATGGTTAAAGTTGAAGTTAAAAATCAACACTCTGCATAGAGTAGTTTAATAAACGTTTGACTGCAAAATTTTGGTTTCAAGCAGCATTGTGACGAGCTCGCCGTAGCTAGATTTTTTTCTCTCAATTTTTGCCCGGTGGTGTAACAGGGTCTTAGCCAGTAGTCTCTCCGGTTTTAAATTATTGACACTGTTGATTTTTAATATCAACTTTAACCATTCATTATAGTAAAAAAATTATACAAATATGTAAAATTTTGTTATTATTTGATTTATTATTAGTGAAATTTAAATCATGACTAATAATTTTACACATTAGAATAAATTTTTTGAATAAGACGAATTATTTTGCTCGAAAAAATACAAACTTCATTAGATAAAAAGCAATTATTCATGCATATAAGGAAGCTCCGTTAGTGGTGTGGTCGTCAACACGTTGATGAGGCTACTGAAAGATGATTCTACTCTATACCCTGTCATCGGTTAGTGGTGTGGTCGTCACCTCGCTCCTGGAAAGATGATTCTCGTCTATCTGATCTGTCGAACGGTAGGAACGAGCAAAGAGGTGTAAAGGCTGACTAGACTAACAAGGATACGCGCGAGGAGGCGAATAGGCTATACGATTCCTCTGCTTCAGACAATATTGCTTGTGCCATGGCATTTGACAAGTCTGCAACTCGCAGAACAACTGGTTGTTCCTTCCCAGAATCAGAGCACAGTCTGCATACGACTGTTGTGATCTGTGATGCTGAAATATGCGAGTGTACTGCTGATGCTCCACGAGCTGTGAATCTGTGATCGTCTGAGGAACAGAAAAATGGTTGTTTAGCTGATGACAATGCTGAAAAACTTTTCCCCATGGGGACCCCTCCTGCTTCCTACCAGGTTCTCAGCACAAGAAGGTCGTGGCCACGATTCTCGTTGTACTATCCGACCTTTCTTCTACTCGTACGCAGAAAGAAGCTCGAAGCACAGGAACCCTGATTAGCGGGTAATCATCCGTCCTCCGTCCACCAGACGGCACGCGGCGGTGGTGGGCAGATTCCGGCAGGCCGGCCGTGCTTCCAGAAAGAAAAGAGCACGCTGCGCTTTCACTACCAAACACAACATGCGGCCACAAGTTGCCGAGCAGGATTGCGGCTTCGCTTATCGCAAGTAGGAGTACTATAAGCACTTGTTGAGCACAGGATAAGGCGCCCAAGAATATTTAATGTCGTGGACGGAAAAGCGATGAGTATGATGGTATCTGTGGCTGGCGTTGATCTAGAGATGTCATCAGTCGAAGGTGTTCGTCCTCGAGTTTTGACGTACTGCTAGTACGTGCAAGTTTGACAATTTTTTTTTTGACTCTCAAATTTGACAAATTGATTAATCCAGCTACTAGACAGGACGAGAGAGTTTGGCACGCCGAACTCGCTCTCATCTCGGCTCCGCTCGCTACGGGCAGCGCAAAATGTCACGGCAAGATCGATCACCGATTGGGTCCGGCTTCGTTTCAGTCGACGCAGAAACGTCCGGTAGAATCGAGCTGCAAATGTGGGGGACCGGGACGGAAGCGGCCGGCAGGGGGCGCGCCGAGACCCGGCGCGAGCGGCGAGGGAAACGCACGCGACACGCCGTTCCACTACCACTGCCGCCCCCCGACGCCGAGGGCCTAGAACCACTGCCACTATTTACGGCCGCCTCGGCCCGCGCACGCCCCCGCTCGACAGCGACCGCCACTACCACTGCGGCCGCCCCTCGCCGGTGCCGGGGGGGGGGGGGGGTGGTCCCCTCTGCCCTGCCCTGCCCTGCCTGCCGCGGCGCTGCGTTCCCCGCTGGCTCGCCCTCGCGCGATTTGCCTACCCGTCCTTTTTAACGCCTCACCAGGCCACCACGCCTCGGCTCCGCCCTCCTTGTCCCTCCCTCCCTCGCCGCGCTCCGCTCGCCCCCAGAACGCCGCTGGATCTGGACGCCGGCTGGCCCGTCCGCCATCCGCGTCGATGGCGCGGGCGCTGTTCCGATCGGGCGCGCTCGCGCTCCTCCTCGTCGCCGTTTCAGGTGCGCCTTCGTTCCCTCTCCGCTCTCGCCAGAGTTTACCGCGCGTCCCAATTCCACTTCGCGGTCTGCTCGTGTGTCGTTGCTTCGATTACCCATCCGCTCCGCTGGAACCGAATCGTCTCGGCGACGCACGCTCCTTTGTTTGTCCTCCTGATTTGCAACGGTAACGAACTCACCTCTTGGACGTCCCGCCCCTCATGATGCAGTGGCGTTGCTTCCACTGGCGCGCTCCGTCGATGACGAGGACTACGAGCGCTGCGAGGGAGTCGTCAAGGGCTGGGCGGATTCGGCCGTGGGAAGGGAGAATGACGGCGACAAACTGAACCTCAAGGATTTGCTCTTCTTCCTCCATATTCCGAGGACGGGCGGGCGCACCTATTTTCACTGGTACGTTTGCCGGGTTTCACAGCGGTTTGTTTTGCGGTGGAGTGAACCCACGGTGTAGCCTGATGACGTTTCATGGTTTTGGCAGTTTTTTGAAGAAGCTGTACACTAATGCTCAGGAGTGCCCCCGCTCTTATGATAAGCTGCGGTTTGACCCGAGGTGAGAAAATTAGTTCTCTGCTTTGCTTTGGACTTGTTCGTCATGCTGATTGGGCAACAAGTTAAGAAATGTATGTATTACGAATACTGTTTCAGAGTTCTGGACCATACTGCTATTGCGGTAAACTGTCTGGAACGTTGGTTGTGATAGCTCTGCTGTCTCAATCTGTCAAATTTTATTGCCTTAGAAAATGCTTGTGAAATGGTATCACTTGATTATGGTCTGTTTTGAAAGTTTAAATGAAAAATCTAGATGAGGTTCATAGTATCTACTCCATATCTGTTTAATGGCGTAGCACTCATAGTGCGTACCTGTCTCAGGCTGCAAACATGGCAGCTATAACACTTGTTTTTGGATTGATTTGATTCCATACATGCATTACTTCATTATAGCACATGCCTAGTCTCTACATCTTGAATCTGGCAATTGACCTTTTAAATGAATGATGGTCATGGCAACAAATGTTTTGTGTACACTAGCCACAGTTCTCAACCATAATGCTTGAGCAAGTAATTGTCCACTAGTATTTACCTCATGGACTACACTGAAAATAAATTCAATTAAGACGATTTGTTTGCAATTAGTGATAACAGTCATATGTCTTCTTATCAGCTATCCTGATTGCAAGCTGGTTGTCAGTCATGATGACTATAGCTTACTCTCCAAGCTGCCAAGGGAGAGAACTTCTGTTGTTACAATACTAAGAAATCCAGTTGATCGTGTTTTTAGCACATATGAGTTCTCTGTTGAAGTTGCAGCTCGATTCCTGGTGCACCCAAACTTAACTTCTGCAATGTTAATGACCAAACGTGTGTTGACAAAATCTCGTGCTGTAAGTACATTGGACATATGGCCTTGGAAGTACTTGGTTCCATGGATGAGAGAAGATCTTTTTGCCAGGGTAAGCTTATTCTTCAGTTTGACCGTTTAGATCAGATTCATCCTTTCTAATAACGGAAATCCATTTGTTAAATATGTAGGATATGATTATTGGCTCAAAGTGCAGTTGGTTAACTGAAAAAATCATAAAAAAATGCTACACCCCCTTAGATTTTGAACTTTTATTTTGGGACCTTGTGTTTTAGTAGGTTTAGTAGACAGCAGGATCGTAAATAAATATTGATACTCAGTCTTAAAATGATAAGGCAGGTGATCCACTGGAATTTTACTTTGTAGTTCAACCCTCCTATTCAGTACTAGATCTTATCAAACCTATGGAAAGTATCTTGGTATTACAGTTTCTCAACAATCAGTATGTTTCTTTTTGGTGTTTTTATGGTTTGGGTAGTAAATCGCAGGGTTTCAAGTGTGACCCCCTTAAGCTTCATCGCCAATTTACACTCTCTTTAATTTGATCTGAGATATTTGAAATGTCTTAGAAACAGTTAATTCAATATTAACTTCAGTGTATGCTTCTGTTGTGCTACTCCTTTGCTTCTGTTGCCTGTATCCGATTATCCATTCAATTACTTCAGTGGGACATCTGTTAAATTTTTTGCCAGCGAGATGTGAGGGGGATTGATAAAGTGCATAGTAGCAAGAAGGTCAATGCATATGATGTGGAGGATATGGTTATGCCATTACACCAGTACATTAATGATCCCGTTGCCCATGAAATCATTCATAATGGTGCTACCTTTCAGGTATGATGACTTATCGCTTTCATATATCTTGACTTCTCTTGTGCTACTCCTATTGCTTTTTTTTAGGTTCCTCTCTCTGCTATATGCCTATATCTCTACTGATATTGTCCAATATATATTAAATTGATCATGGATCTCGATCCAAAACTGATTATGGGCCCAAAGTTGGATTTCGATTCAAGACCAATCAAAGGTTCTATATATTTAGAAATAATCAATGTCCCAGTACACATTGCCTCTCAATACTTGGCTCTAGATAATTTCCCAGCTAGCTTTAATAATCTGGTTTCTACCTTTTTTTTGTGTTCTCATGGTATTTTTGCAGATTACTGGTCTAACGAACAACTCATACTTTCATGGAGCACATGAGGTTCGACACTGTGTCAGAAAGCATCCAGATCTTGGTCGTCTTGTGCTTGAAGTTGCTAAGGTATAAGAGTACACCAAAGAGATTAATTCTTGAGAAGCACTTTTCGGCTTTTCCATGTATATTCCAGTTGCCAAATTATATGAGACATTATTTCATTCTGTGATGCGCAAAACACTGCATTGGCTGAGTTCTTGTAGAAAATGGATATAAATAGTAGATAGATTTATTATGCTAGAAACATGTACTAAACTACATATATCCATATACTTCCTGCTGAAATTACAAATTGGTTCTGATTTGTAATTACAGAATAGGCTGGATCGAATGCTATATGTTGGACTTACTGAGGATCATGAAGAATCAGCAAGGTTGTTTGCTCATATGGTAGGAGCACAGGTGCTTTCACAGTCCGCAACATTAAACTTGGATATCAAAGAAGATCTACCCAGTGGAAATGGTAATAAATGATGCACTCTGATGGTCATACTCTATAATTTTGCCTTAACGGGCAACTACTCCTTAGCTTTATTTTTATTGAAGCTGAAATAGATGAGAATAGTTTTGGGATCCGACATTCCCAAATATATCAGTGATGCCCTGCTGGAATTCTTGGATCAACAGACATAGTATCATACAACAAAGGAGAAATGTAGTGTATCCTCACCTCAACAAATCAAATGGAGTGATGAAAACAACATGGACTCCAGCAAAGTTCAACCTTGTGGGTGTCACTGTGGTAACCTTTGATAATGTGCATGTTTTGCTGCACATTGGAAACATTAGCCCTGAATTAATCCAATAATGGAAACTAAAGCAAAGATAATAACTGAGGCTGCAATATCTAATATCTTACTCTTTTTTTCAGATTCGCACACGTCCATGCTTGATCCAGAGGATGAAGATACAAATGAACATCTGGTATTAGATCCATGCTTTACATTCAACTTTTTGGTCTTGCTTGATAAGATGGTATCAGCTGCTCACCTTCCAATATTTTGGTTTCACTGATAGAATAGTACCAATGGTTGGCAAAATAGTGAGGCTCTGAACACTACTGAGGATGAACATGGAAAGGGAAATGTAATACACCACCTGCTCGGCTCATTTTTTATGTGGATTTACTATTGTTACCTAGGTTCATTGTGATTGTATTGCTGATGCCAGATGACTGTTGGGAAACTCATGGAAGCTTATGAGACTTGCATTGCTAAATTACGAAAGTCTCAATCTAACCGTCGTAAAATATCCTTGAAGAAAGTTGAGGAAGCAAGCTTTTCAAAGGAGGTGAGGGTTGTACTCTGCAGATTGTTTGTGATTCATTTTCTGCTCTGCACTGATACATATTTCTATGACGTGTGTTCTTCATTTTTTTTCTATTATCGAGAGTTTATTGAGAACTTAAGAAACAGTAAGGCTAACATGCTCAAAACTTCATAACCATATACAGTATAAATATCCGATTTGCATTTCTTACTATGTGACAGCTCAGAGTTCTGTTAATGATTAGAAAGTTCCATTCGTCTTTCCAGCTAATATGTCCTGCTTTCATTCTAGATTAATACAAACATGACACATGACATTCTGTCTGCAGGAAAGACAGATAGTACCTGAGTCAGTTCTGAAGCAAATTATCTCATTGAATAGCCTTGATATGGAACTTTATGAACATGCAAAGAAAATTTTTACCCAGGAACATCTTATGCTAAAAGAACATGCCAAGGTAGAGCAGAACAGACTGTTGACAGAACCAAAGGTTTGTACAAACTCATAGGGCAATGATTTTTTTTATCTCAAATTTTAGTCCATGAAATCTTCAGAACCTGTATGGTTCATTTAGATTATTTTATGCAGATTGTGTAAAAAAAATATATGACAATGTAAGTGGCTGTAATTATTTGCTGATTGTAGAAAAAGACAATCCATTCTGTTATTTCTGTGCCGGTGCTAGATGCCTAATGTGCTTTGGTTAACTGTCTCAGGGTTGGATAGGCATATTCTGCAACGATGGGATTTGCTCCGCTTGGATGGTGGTCTTGCTTGGCATCACGATGATCATAGCTTTTGTGTCTTTTGTTGTAACGGCAAAAAGAAGAACTTCTAAACTCAAGGTTTAAAAATGATTCATGCCGCCGACTCCAGATTTTGATGTACAGTCTGATGTGCCCCATAGGTAACACTACTGTTCTATCAGGTTTTTATGTATACTTGTAGGGGTGATTGCAACTTAACATGCCTCAGGATGGTCTGGGTCTGTATCAGGTCCAGAAAGAAAAAGAAAAAAAAAAAACCTCATTGATACGGTGTCTTTATCAGGTGCAGAAGCAGAACCACCGGTTCCAATCTGAGATCTGAATGCTCCATATGTGCGTGGTGCCATCTCATGGGTTTCGTCATAGCTTGAGGAGCTCGATCTCCTGGCAACAAATCGCCACGGAGCAGTGCGCCAGTGCCGCGCGCCGGGCTTCGCGCTTCCTTGCGTCTCTCCCACCCGGCGAAGGAGACAGCGGCTCGGCTGCCAGGTTTGCTGGCGCCACGCGGCCCACGCTGACGAGGCTGCGGGCGAGACTGGCCCGGGTTTACTAGGCCATATATACTCTTTCGATGGGCTGAAGCATCCGAGCTTCAGGCCCAATTTCTGGGTCGGCCCATTCGTGGATGTTTAGCGCAAAGCCACGTCCGTAAACGTAAGGCGAAGTTACCGCAAAACCGCCGTGTCCCGGACGGGAAAGCACACGCTTGAAGGGAAGGCTGGCCGTGTGTTACCGGGATCCGTGGTACCGATGCCGTCCAACGATCGTCGGTTGAGTGCCACCAAATTTGGTCCGCCAGAAGTCGAGTTCCCAAGACCATCGCATCATGCATTTCTCATTCCAGACCATCAGTTGATGCTACTGCGAATTCCATGTGTATGATTTATGCACGGATGTCCCAAAGTCCTAACAACATTTATAAGAACCATCAATTGCAACGCACATAAATAGCCTCCCAATCTCACACGCTACACAACTGGCATAAAGCTTTTTTGCTGTCATGACACAATAAACAGAAGCAAAAAAAAAAACTTATTCGCTCGAATCATCAGCATCATCATTCTTCCTTTTTCTTATAAAAAACAATTGCTAATAATCCACTCCAACTTTAGGAGCAGAGGCGCTGAACGAATCGTTGGCTCATGGAGGTAGCTCGGTCTCTAGGACAAGATGCCCGGGTGGCAGTAGGCGCCGTTGAGCCACCCGTCGGCGATCTTCTTGTACGCCGCCTCCGTGAGGTGGATGCCGTCCCAGCTCAGCGACGAGGACGGGTTGGAGCAGGCGTACGCGCCCTGCATGCCGCACCGCGCGTTGTTCTGGTAGTTGTACTTGCCGCCGCCGGCGCCGCAGCACGCCCTCAGGTTCGTGCTGAACCCTGCACACACACAGGCGTTGGCATGTCAGCGGCCATGGTTGCGATGCGAGTCCTACAAGACAAGTGACAGACTTTTTTTGAGATAAAATTACCGTAGTTGCCGGGGCTCTTGACCATGTCGTAGACGTGGCTGTAGAAGTCGGCGTACATGATCCGGGCGCCGGGGTACTTGCTCTGGAGCTGGTTCACCTTGCTCTGGAGCAGCGAGTTGTGGTAGCTGGACAGCGAGTTGAAGCGCTTCAGGCAGCCGTACTGATCGTAGTCGCCGGCGTTCGAGGTCTGGTACAGCGTCAGGTAGATCGGGAAGCAGCCCACCGGCAGCACGCCGGGGACCACGACGTACTTGGCGCCGAGGCTGATCAGTTGCTGCAGAAAGGAATCGTTTCAGGCTTTCAGCCATCGAGTTTGCGGTGGCAGGAGCTTATAATCTGTTTGACTGTCACGTACGTCGACGCCCTTGCCAATGCCGTCGACTATGGTGGGGCTCTGTCCGCTCGCCTGCTCCGGGGAGTAGCCGCTGAAGAGCATCGCGTTGTAGTCGTTGCCGCCGAACTCGCCGAGCACGAACAGGGAGTTGGCGAGGTAGCTCTTGCAGGCTGCGAAATGAAGCAAGGTTAATCTTGGTTATCTTCTCTAACCATGGAGAAGAGATTCTTAATGGGCGGCATGGGCGGTTGGCAATGGCATTACTGTCACGTACCCTCCGTCGAGCCACAGATGGAGGGCGTAAGCTGCTGGAACCACTGGATCTGGGTGTTGAGCGGCCCGTTGTTCCAGATCTTGTCCCCGACGCCGAGCGACTGGAAGAAGCCCGAGTCCATAGTGGTCGCGCCGATTATGGCCATGTTCGCGCCTTGCTTGAAGTCCGCGCTGCCCTGCTTCGACGGCTTCAGCAGCGGGAGCCCGAACTTCTCGGCTGCACATCCGCACGAGAAACAGAGTGAGGCGCTCTGTTTTTTGGAGGGAAACGCCGAAACGTCTGCGCGTTTGAAATGAAATTATCATGACCGAGCAGGTTAACGTACCGAGGAAGTCGACGACGAGGCGGCCGTCGGAGCAGCGGCAGGTGGCGCGGCCGAAGAACGTCTCGCCGTAGGGCGGCTGCGTGAGCGTCAGGCCGGCGGGGGGACCGTTCACGCAGAGGTTGCCGGTGTCGGACATGGAGTCGCCGAAGCTGAAGATGGCGTTGAACTTCTGGCCGGAGACGGCCAGCAAGACGGAGGAGAAGGCGAGGAGCGCGACGACGAGCCGAGCCGCCATTGCTGGTGTGTTGTGTATTTCACAGTACCAGTTGCTTCGCTTAAGCTCTGCGCTTGCTTCCAGGGCTGTGGTTCTTATATATACAGGGCGTCAATGGCGTGGGTTGGGATGTAGCTGTTATGCCATTTAGCCCACCCCGTGCGACTCTTTTCCGGGCTTAACTACTATTCTACCACTGGTCTATCTGTCCGTGCATGCATGAGCTGCCTACTCATATCTTTCTTCTTCTCTGATTCTCTCCCTGCATGCATGAGCTGCCTACTCTTTTCCCTTTTTTTTCTCACTACTTTTCCTTTCTTGTTTTATCATATCAATACTGCTCTTTCCGTTCATAAATACAAGTCATTTTAGCATTAAAAATTTATTTTTATTTTTACTTCTTAATACATCTTTCTCTCTTTTCAATACACTTTTTTTTTCTAATTAAATCTTCTCTTTCTTTTTTTTTCTTCTCGTTTTCTGCGTATTATATTTTTTATTTTTTTAATTCTCGTATCTAGAGCTAGAACGACTGAATATCAAAGTCCTGTTATGCTTTTGGTATCCATTTTCTAGTCTTTTAACAGTTTAGGTGTCACAACACCACCACAGGTCCTAATCGTTCTCATCTCGAGTCCTGAACCTCATATTATCTTCATAATTTATTAAAATAATATTTAAAGAAGAAAGAGATCTTGATGATGACTTGTGCCCAGAATCCTCTGCACCGCCTATTTTCCTGTGATCAATTGTGATGTTACAGAAAACGGGTAGCTCAGCGAGGATGATTAGCATGTCGGCTAGATATCTCTTCCATTTTTTTTAAAAAAAAGAAAATAACTGGTTTTAATATTTCTCCTACAAATCTTTCTGTCCATTGAAACCAAAATGATTGAGGTGTCCGAAGTATGGGAGCGCGTATACCGTACCGTCTGAGTTGGACCAGCCTTGTTAATTGATGCTTTGTCTAATAGTAGGAGCGTTTCATTATTGGAACAGCCAACTTTTTTCCTAATCATTTTGCACTAACCTTGTATAATCATATACTGTGGCACCTCGCCCAAGTAGAAATATATATACTCTTGGATCAACCCTTTTTTTAAAGAATACTCTTGGATCAACTTTGTTGCTTTAAGACTTATTGCCAAATAAAGCACAGGAACTTAAGAAGGAAGCACATCTTTACACGCTAGTATAGTACCAATTCACTTGGTTCTCTGCTTCACCTTCTTGCTCAGCTCGATGTTCAATATCGTAATGCGCTCAATCGACTCCAACATAATTACACATACTAGTAGTAAAACGCTTGTCAAGAATTTGATTAGGTAATCAGACCCCATCACCCCAATAGCATCACCACATTCACATCACATGGTTCCACATTTTTCATGATTGTCAAGTAGTAGTCGTTCGTTCGGTTCGGTTTAACGTCCAGAAAGCAGTGCTCCTTTTTTTCCCGGTTCTGGAAACCGGTAGCTAGCAGGCTAGCAGGTCGAACACCGTTGTCAGCTACAGAACGGCCAGCATGCATGCATCTACCCCCACAACACACTATATGCCATGATGCAAATTAACAGCAGCAACTATACTACCAATGAAGCATTTGACATGGCTTTACAGCGAGGAAAAATGTCAATGGGTTCTTCAGTTTGTTGCGTTTGTACGTAGTGCCTGATTGAGTCTCCGTGACACTGACACTTGAACGTCAAAAGCTACATAAGGCTAGGCCATAACAACTCCACCATGTGGAGAAGAAGGTGGTAGTGCCTGCCTGCTGCTCGCAGCCGGCCGGTCGGGTGGAGGTGGACGACATGTCGATTTCTGAGATAGTTAACTCGGCAGCTGGGTAGGCCATGCAGATAATCAGATATTGTACTAGTCCGCTGCTGTCCAAACCCGAGAGAAAGCTAATTTGATGAAACGCAACGAGATTAACGGAATTCGGATCAGCCATCAGATGCTGTCATCGCGGTATTGTGACTTGGGTCAGTATCAACGTCAGAGCCTGATCTTTCTCAAAAAAAAAAAAACTTCAGAGTCTCTGATCTATGATCAGTCAGTTGTCACTCAGAGAAGGCCAGGGGAGGGGGGGGGGGGGCGCCGCTGCATCTCACTGGTCAATGCTTCGATCAGCATGATCTTTCTTACGCAAGTGCAATGTCAGACAGTATACCGGATAGTTTCAGACCATCTACAGGTTCAAGCTTCCAGCAGCTAAGTCGTACTGTATGAATCATTAACAAGATTATCCTTAACGAAACCAGAGAGAGAGAGAGAGACCACCGTCAAAGCAACATCTTTTGACCATCCCGATTCCGTGTTCCATCTATCTGCCACACATTCGGAGAAAAGGCAGGCTTTGCATGTCTTGTTAATTTACCGATGAGTTAGCACCTCTACGTCGACGATGATTGTGGTGCCCATTTTTTAAATACACTTTACATCACGTATCAATCTCTAAATCAGTAGCTGATACGTACTAACATATCAAAATATATATAAAAAAACATATTTCAGATAGAGAAATATACCTGAAACTCAACATTCAGCGGTAACACGGTGTGAATTAAAGCATCCACAAAGGTTTAGCTATCTAGAGGCAAAGCAGACAGCAGAAACAAAACACAACTTCACAAGCAACTTAAAAAGCAGAATCAAAACTCAGCACGTCGTCATCTTCTACGAATCTTTCTCTAACTAGAACCACAAATACAAACAGATGAGTATATAAAGTACTTAGCAAGCCTTAACACTACGTAGAGGTATACTCATAAATGCATGTCTGGCTGTAGCAAGAATAATGCACAGAGGTTCCTTTGCTAAAATCCATTTTTAGCAAGGTTCACCAGAGAAGGTTTGATAAACTATGAGATCAAAACATTTGTTTGTCATATTTTAGTGAGTGAACCGGAGGAGAATAAACTTTTCCCACCAGTTCTCAAGTTTTAACTGGAAAGGCCTCCAATACCTGATCCAAACACTTTTCAAAATACGAGCAACTACACTCACTCACACCATTAAAAAAGTATATGAGACTAATCATTGTGAGCCCAGACAATAGTGTGTCATAACCAGTGACAACAAACTTCTCAAAAAGATTTTACACTTTGCAGATGTTGTACACTTTATCCACAGGCTACACTCTCTTCCAGTAAAGAGAAACGTAACGCTAGTTACATCTTATTCGTCCACCCCCGTATGCCCACCTAAAAAAAATCACCAAGGACTAAAACTCCAGTACTTCACATAACTCGAAAAGAATCGACAAGATCCGATTAACTTCGAATAAGAGCCGAATAAACTTCACGAGAAAAAACTATGGATGAGGTCATGCCTGATGCGGTAATTACCTTAATGCAATGCCTATCTTATGTGCATCTTAGTGTTATTCATTAGGGATTAGTTCTTAGAATAACTATATATATTTAGTTATTTTATTATAGTGCTTATGCGGTTGCATGGGTCATTAAGTGTGACTAAGTATGTTTTAATTATACTAAGCCTTTGCATGAGTATGCGCTTATATTATAATTTGTCTAAGTTAATTCTAGGAGCTCGAAATGTCATCTTTATGCATAACCACTACTTAGCAATATTTCCTAAGGATTAGTGGTTAATTAATTATTAAGTTTATTTTGAACAATGTTTATGTGACTACTTTGTTAACCCATGTGGGTGTATACATTATAAAGTATCTAGTGCACTAATGTGCTTATGTGATTATATGCTAATACAATGCATGTACTAAGAGCATACAAAGTGGGTGATATGTTATTTAATATATCAG
>BCLH01000687.1:22501-72994 GCA_001602315.1 Zoysia pacifica
ATTCTCTTTACTATCGTATGCTAGTGATTAAATACTAATTAGCATCATATGTTAGTGATTAATTACTAACTTTATCTTAGACATCTTTTATTTAATTTATATTAAATAAATGAATACGTAGAGACTATACATTATTTACTTAGTTTCCTGATATGTAGTTATATTCTAACTATTTGTGCCTAATTAATTGAATCTTAGCCTTACAATCGCATTAATAAAGTATTATGTGGCACATGCAGTAATGTAAGCAAATGCGAGGTGAGATGCACACCAATCATATTATTAATCCTGTATTTAACATGACTATACGAAGTGCATTACTTAAAAACAAATAACAGAAAATAACTCGCTCAGATAAATGAATAAAGAACTAAAAGCAATTAATCAAATGAACTCTGATAAAACTCGAACGCGGAAAATGGAGGGTAACATGAACTGGTGATGATTGGGTTTGATTTTAGTAGAGTGATCATGGTATTTTTGACGATTGAATAGTTGGTTATGAATTTATTGGGAGCTTATAGGTTTGTAAATCAAATTAGAGAAATATAAGGGTCTTAGGATTTGAAACCAATTTCATAGGATAGCTCACGCCGAGACAATCGCGTGAGCGCAAAAATCATCGAAATCGAGGTTACGAGTGAAAAGATATAGTATTTACAAGGTGTAGAGAGCTATCGGGAACTATTTGTAATTATTATAATGTGTATAGGGACTTTTCTGTAATTTACAGAAAGTGGTCAGGGACTTATATATAATTATACAAAAGATGAGTGAACTAGGTGTAAAAAACTTAGGACTAACTGTAATTAAAGAAAAGGTCATGGGTGTATTTGTAAAATTACTAAGATTTATGAAATTATTTTTGTACTAAAAAAGGCTTGGGTATATATTTCTGTGTGGGGTGTACCTAGCAGTTCATTTATTAGGCTGACAGGTGGGGTCGAGAGGTCTCTTTTATTTTTATTATAAAATCTGGGCCATTGATTCAAAAGTGAGTGGTCTGGATTTTTGAGGTGACATGGCCAAATCTGGATCATTGGATTGAAATCGGATGGGTGATATTAAAACATAAAGGGGCGGCAAGGGCTTTTGGTCTCTGTCATTGATATAAGATCAGTCGGCCGAGATTTAATGGCGACGTAGGCTAATCTGGGCCGTTCTTTTGGAATCAGACGGTTGGGATTTAATGTGACCGGTTAGGGAGGCTTGATCTAATCGTGTGCGCTCTTAAGGGATCCGACAGCTGGTAGTGGTCGACGGTCCTGGGCGGTGCCGAACAGAGAGGCCGCGGCGGCGCCATTGGCGGCGCTTCACCGGAGCAGGCCGGAGCTCACCGCGGTGCTCCAAACTCAACGGGAAAAGACTCTAGAGAGAGAGAGGAGCTCACCGCGGTTCGCCTGAGGAGGTTGTCGTCATTGGTTTTTGGCCGAGGAAGGCTGGCGATAGGAAGAGGTGGTGCATGATGACGGGCACTCGGTGCTGGACGCCGACAGTGGTCGGAGTCACTTGGCCTGGCCTGAGGTTGAAGGAGTGAGTCCTCGAGATAGTGTAAGAGTAGAGAGGAGGAGGGAAGCTCACCGGAGATGCGAATTGCGATGACGGTCGAGGCGACGCACTATTTGGGGGAAAGTGATTTCGTCGCTTTTGAGCCAAAAATTGGAGCCGGTGAGGGAGACGAGGAGCTTCGAGGAGGCGCTGGCTAGCTTTTATAACTGGAGAGAGGGGCCGGCTCTCGCAGGATGCGGTGGTCGCTGGTCAGCGCTCACGCGGCCGCAATTACTCCGGCATGGGCACGGTCGTGGGGCATCCGTATGCAGAGTGGGGCGTGACGCAAGCGTCGGGCACTGTAGTGACGCCAGGGCGGAGGGTATGGGCGAGGCCATGATGTCGATGAGACATAGCGGCGGAGGTGACTTGACGGCGGCTTCAATGCGGGTAGATGCGAAGTGACGGTGGCGAGGCGGGGCTCTGTGCGGGATGGGGCATGACGTGGGCGGCATGGGCGTGGCAGCGGTGCGCATGATCAGGCGGCTGGGCGTCGGCTAGCTGGCGCAGAGGCGCAACGAGCCTCCGGCTGGATGCGCTGTCGGGAGGAGGAAGACAAGCGGCGAGCTGGGCTGGGCCACGTGAGGGAAGAGAAGAGGCTGGGCTGCGCGAAGAGAAGGAACGGCGGCCTGCTACGGAATTGGAGGAAAAGGAGAGGGCAGTTGGGCCGCACAAGAATGGGCCGAAAAGGAGAAAAGGAAAGTATTCGGCCTGGTGGTGGTGGAGGATTTTTGGTAGAGAATTTGTTTAAATTTTTTTTGGGATTTAAATAATTGTATTCAAATTTGAAATAAATACAAACGATTTCAAAAAAAAAAGATTAAAACAAATAAAATAGAAGTCAAGCACTTGACCACACTCAAGTTTTAATATTTTTAGAAAATTTTAAATTGGTAAAGGTTTTTAGTTTACATGAATTTTGTTTTTTGAAATAGAGAAGAAAGGAAACTTGTTAGCATTTTTGTTAGTAGATTTCAAGTTTCAAATTTTAATTGTTATTATTATTTTGGTTACAAAATTTAGGATGTCACAATGATCCATCGAGGCAAGTAGTACATGCGCAGGCACCACCAAACGAGAACCAGATATAACAGCTGCTCGTGCTCCTCTAACAACTTGAGAAAGAGCCGGATCGAACAGGTGGTGGTAACTAGGAGTAGCGGCATGGACTAATGCATGCGACGACGACGCGAGAAAAGCCCAAGCCGCCGTCGTTGTCGACGCGAGGGACTGTGTCGACTTGCAAGCGAACACGCGAACCTTCCAAGTTCCAACCCAACGTTCTAGTGCTAACCTCCTACTGACTCTCCCTGGTTCGCTCGATCGGCCGGTAGCTTTTTCGAGTTCGGTCAGCTGAGTGTCCCGGAGGCAAAGGATTTTTAATTTAGTTTCCGGATTAATTTTCTATAGTACCAAATGCTTGCTGCTATATACTGTTCGGATTAATACGAGGAACCTCTCTCTTATTCAACTGTCAGATACTCGTATCACTGGCTAATCCCAGTCTGTTACTACTCTGTTTACGTCGTGAAGATGAGATGCGGATTGCTCCCAAATATATTATCGACAAGACGAGACGAGAGGTTCTCTGACGAGATGCATGACATGCGTATGGACAAGCACAGCTGTCAGAGAGGTCAACAGCGAGTCGATCAGCTAGAAGCCGCCGTCAACCTCATTATAATCTGCAGTTACGTTAACGTCATGATCGGAATATATACTCCTATGATCCAGCTTCAACACAATTTGACCGGCGCTGGATGCTCTGACGTTAACCAGTGGTCGAGTGACGGCCGGCTCAAGATTGCTGAGTGGAGTAATCAGCAGGGGTTTTATAAGAATCTGGAACACGGCCGGTTTCAGTGCACGGCGGCTCGGCTCTTGCCAGAGACCCAGAGTCTTCACCGGGGCCGGCCGGCTTCGTCGCGACCCGAGAGCCATTAATGCGCGGCCGCGCGCCTGGGCACCGACGCTTAGCTCGGCGGCTGCCTAGCCACGGCGCGGCCGCCGGCCGACCGATCATTCCGGTCGATCCACGAGTACGCAAGGCTGTAGTGAGCAGTGAAGGGTGCAGGCAGCAGTTTCTTCGATCAACCCTATCTGGTGAGCGCTGTGCAGCATCGATCAATAATTAGTTACGTGCATGGCTCCAACGGGGCGAGGCGGACGGGTGTGGGGTGGGGTGAGTGATGGGCGCGTTTAACCAAACGGTCACGTATCTCCTCCGTGGGTGGTTCGCCGGTCACCGTCGAACTTTTCCCCAATCCCCATGGTGGTGGTGGCATGGTAGACTGGCCGGCTGGCCGGGCTGGTAGCCTGGTAGCAACGGTGGCAGGCAGCATCTCCGCCGACGACGACGGGCCCGCCGGCCGGCCGGTCGGCATGCTGGGCGGCGAGGTCGGGTAAACTTTCTTTCCAGCTGATGAAGAAATCGACTTGTACCCGCTCTTCGACAACGGGCTGGCTCTGGCTGTTCCGAACAGCAACGAGAGCTCCGGTCCTGCCTCGAATCGATCGTCATGAGGATAAAGCTCGTACTCCATCTGTATATAAATTATTAATACTGTTAATTTTAATATTAATTTTAATTATTTGTTTTATTAAAAAAATAATTTAAATATATAAAATTATAATTTATAGTTTTACTACTTTGATAATAAAATAAATTATAATAAAATATATAAGTAATATTTATCAAATTTTTTTAATAAAATAAACGATCAAAATTAATTTTTAAAATTTTAAAAACGAGGAAGTACGAATCACGATGAACTGCAACTAACCAGCGGCTGCATCGTACATGGAGACTGATGAGCGCGTAGATGAGTCGGCGTTTTCCGGGTGGTTAGCTCGCTGCACCACACCAGCCGGGTACCGTCGTCCGTCCCGAGGCTTCCGTACCGCACGCGTACCCACCCATCAACTGCTTCGCTCCTGGTGCATGGCTTCGCCTACAAGGAAATTTGGAACATTGAATGCTTGCTCGTTAGCTTATGTTTAAGCTATAAAGAACTTTATCTGACATTTTATCGATTAAAAGTCCAAGGGCCTGAGGATGATCAGTATCACTTCTCGGCGCCTTAAAAAAAGGGGGGAAGGACCAGTTTTTTTTTTACCTTAAAAAAAGAAAAAAAAACAAGTTGGGACTTGGGACGATGTCAAATGTATCTACATGGGCCGGCCCATTTAGTAGCATGATTCCAAAATTCGCCGGCGAGACGACAAGTTGGGGCCTTGGGCCGGCACGCCGGCACGGCAAGTTGAACCGTGTCCCGTGCCGGCGCGCAAACCGCCACAGACGGTGCCCCACTGGCGCGCTGCTCTGCCACGGCAGCCGTCGGCGTCGTCTCCTCTGCAAAAGCGGCAAACCCCCCTCTGCCCTACGCGCGTGGTCACCAACATGGCAACACACTCCGTTTTGACCGTTAAATGTGAACGGCCGCCCGCCTTCCTTCCTTCTCGCCGTCCGGTGCATGCACCTCCCCGGCTCCGTGGCCGCGCCGACGCGCCGGGATGCCCTTACCGCTGCACCTGGAGTCCTGGACAGCGGCGGGGTTGTGGCGCACGGGATGACGCACGGGGTGCGGCACATGATTGCGTTTGGGTCGGTGGGGGCGCACACACGGCTTGGTTTCCCCGCGCCCGAACCGACGTCGACGCAAGTTGCGACGCCGGCTCGCCTCGACACGTCCCGTCCCGTCTCGTCTGCATGCGGCGTGGCGGTGGCGTACGTCCACGTCGCTATATATAGCCGGTCACGCGCCGCACGACGAGATCACCATCATCGGCTGGTGCTTGGCTTGCTCGACGAGCTTGATCGATCGTCGTCGCCGGAGCGAGCGATCGAGCTGAAGCAGCTTGCTGGTCGCGGCGGGCAGGAATCAGAACCGATGAGGCCGTCGATCGTGCTGTTCGGCGACTCGATCACGGAGGAGGCGTTCGGCGAGGGCGGGTGGGGCGCGTGCCTGGCCAACCACTACTCCCGCTCCGCCGACGTCGTGCTGCGCGGGTACAGCGGGTACAACACGCGCTGGGCGGCGCGGGTCGCCTCTCGCGCCGTCGCGAGCATCCCCGCCGGCCAGGTCGCCGCCGTCACCGTCTGCTTCGGCGCCAACGACGCCGCGCTGCCCGACCGCGCCTGCGCGCTCCAGCACGTGCCAATCGCCGAGTACAGGGACAACCTCCGCGCCATCTGCGCGCTGCTCAAGGTCCGTTCGTTCGCTCGAGACTTTCGAATGCGGCCTCATCGTTTTCCTTGGGCTTCGTATGTGACGCTACTCATGCTCTGTTTCAGAAGAGGTGGCCATCGGTTGCCGTCATCCTCATCACGCCACCGCCGGTCGACGAGGACGGCCGTCTCCGGTTAGTGTTCTCTGCCGTTCACGGACGCCAGCAATCAGCATTACTCTGTCTTCTCTTTGCATTTCGACGACTCTGTGCATTGCTGAACGGACACAACGCAGGCACCCGTACGCGCACGACCGCTCCGGCCTCCCGGAACGCACCAACGCGGCGGCGGGGCGGTACGCGCGGGCGTGCATCGACGTCGCGCGGCGGTGCGGAGTCAGGGCCGTCGACATCTGGTCCAAGATGCAGAAGTTCCCCGGCTGGGAGAAGACGTTCTTGAGGTACACGAACCGTGCACAACACACTCTGTTTCGATCTATCGTGCTGAGCGGCCGGGACTAATTTTTGCCGTGCGCGCGTGAAGGGACGGGCTGCACCTGACGCCGCTCGGCAACCGAGTGCTGTTCGATGAGGTCGTGTTCGCGCTCAAGGACGCCAACCTCGGCCTCGAGGCGCTGCCCGCCGACATGCCGCTCTTCGGCGACATCGACCCTGAAAACCCCGGCAAGTCGTTCGTAGAGTGAAGGCCACCATCAAGAAAGCCATCAAATACATGTGTTCACAATGTGCCGAGGAGGGCACAGAATCATTGTCCTACTTATTTTGAAAGATTATTTGAGGTCCATTACAGATTCAATATATAGAAACCCTATGTTTTTGTATTTTATCAATATATGACACAGGGCTTTTTAAACTGTTTTGTATACCCATAAGTTGGAATAAAGTAAAGTAAACTTCATCATGCGTGAGATTTTCCTCATCCTGAACTTAAACCTAGAGAGAGTTCCTGTTCCTCTGCCGCTATATGGGCCGCGTGATACTCGACCTGCTGGGCTTGCTTCCTAAGCATATAGATTCTTTTTTCGTCTTCCCAGACAACATCCCCATGACAACCATTTTTATGCCTACTAAAAGTCTATAATTTCATCGTACATATATACTAGTAAATCATTATTCATATCGAACCGATCCAGCCAGGCAAGCAACATTCATGGGTGAAACGAGGCTAATGGTGCTGAGGGTCCGGGCCGCCTGGGCTGGACCTCTTCGACTCGGAGAACACCACAGCCGCGCGACCGGGCTGTTGCGGCACCGTCAGTGCAGCAGCCGTCGGCAGCGCCGCCGAGCTCCCGGCAACCAGCATTCTCCGACCGGTGACCACCGCAGCGCCGCGGCAGTCAGGCTCGGCCCCGCAGCGTGAGGCGGTGGAAACGACGACGAGGAGGAGGAGCACGGAGCACGCCAGAGCCCTCACGGTAACGCTGGAGCCGGACGCCATGAGAGGACGATGAATCTTCTGGACGCAGTACAGCTTTCGCCGTCGTGGAATCCTAGGATTCTTCTCGCAGGCAGAGCTGTGTAGAGTACTGCTGCTTTGTGCTGTGGGGGCGCGGCAGACTGGTGGTTACACAATGCACGAAGCCGACCGGATTTATAGGCGGGCCGGGCGAGCAGTTTGCCGTCGGTTGAAGTGGTTTCCTGCGGCTGCATGCCATGGCCATGCACGAGATGCAGTGGTTGGGATCTCCTCTGTGCCGCACTGCGATGGTCGATGACGTTCGTAACGAAAATTGGAGCCGCTTTTTACTCCGGTAGGCCATATGTTGCATTACAGATTAATATATATTGGGCATGTTGCACACCGCAGATCTGTCGATCTTTTCTTCCCTTGATCTGATTTCTCATTCAGGGGGGCAAGTTTTTGCATGGATTTTGCGCGTGGTAGTGAACGGTGACCTGACCGGTCTCGGCGGCAGGGACTCCTATTAGAGATCATCGTGGCGATTCTTGGAGTGGAAAACCGTTAGCAACCGCGACGTCTCATTTGGAAACGCTTCGTCACATCACACGAACAATTGATTGATAGGATCGCCTCAAATTAACGAATTAACCGGGGCCGTAATCTTGAGCCGAATCTTGTGCTTCTTGTTGCCACATGGGTGCCTGAACTTTTCTCGCTGATGTGGTTTACACCCATTCGTCAACGGGTGCTGCAAGAGCTCTCCACGTTCGTACCCACTGTCAAGAGGCATTACTTAACAAGTAATTGTGGTATCTTTACAGCGACCTTTGCAAAAAGTAGCTACTCGTTTCGTCCAAAAGACTACGGAGAGTATATGCTTCGTAGTACTTTCGTAGAGGCCTAAGCCAAAGGCAAAGCAACACGTTACTAACCAACCAACCTAAACATGGCTCTACCCATATAGCCATTTAGGCGACTACATGAGGAGTACTTGAGCGGCACTACAGATATAGGACCGGCTTCTCTTCCTTTTCTTGCCTCATTCGTTCTTGAATGAATACTACGAGGGGCCTAGTTATGGCGGAATCCGTGTCACTTTCCACTGCAAGATTCTATCCGTAGGACGGAGCAATGGCAGCGGCGCTGAGAGGCCTCTTCCTGCGTGGCCATGGCCCCGGCTTCAATATCCCTTTGCTCAATAACTAGCAGCTGGGCTGCTGGAGGCTACAATATGGCGGCCACCAATGTCGCCGGGCATTGGCAGCTTTTGCCCTAGGCCGTGCGTAATGTACGGGCTCTTGGACTCTCCAGGTGATGTCTGGGCATAGCCAGGAGTCGAGTGCAAACTAGTTTAAGAGGGGTATATATCGCCCCACCAAATGCGATCTAGTATTGTGGGTCACGACAGGAAGAAAATGGAATGGGTGTTGATGGACCTTAACTGGAGCACTAATGAAGAAAAGGCGCGCCATGCAAGAATGTAGTGGCCACGTAATTAGCTGCTCAAGTTTGTTCAGTAAATTGGCAGAGAATGTAAAAGTAAAACAGACAGTAAAACACAAAAGTATGACGATGACTGTACCACCAACTCGGAGAGACGTAAATTGGTCGGAGTGTTTTTACAGTTCTGAGTTGGAACATATTAATTCTGTATGAGTAGAACAGCACTAGCTGCTTGTCTCTTTTATGGAAGTTACCAGGGTTTCAACAAGTAGGAGAAAAGTGCTGTACAAGGGGTATATATATATATACAGCAAGGCACGGCGATGCTGCTGAAGCCATGAAAGGACGCTACTCTGGGAGCAAAGGTAATCTGGTCATCCCGTTCTCACTATAATCCATGTCATCAGAGGTGTCCGAGTTTGTGAGCCCAGTCACGATTTCTTGTTCCGCATCTGTGACTTCTTTCGCCGTGAAGTGTGGAAGGATTCTCACATATGCATTAGGCTCCTGGCCTACAACCTCCCACTTGAGATTGAAACTTTCAATGATTTCCACTTGGGAAGAAATGATACTTGATGGCCGGGGAAGTAGCTGCACGCTTTCACCCTTCGGGATCACTACTTGCTCGATTGCCAATCTTGCTTCCTGACAAACAATTGTGAAAGAAACTGTTCAGACAAGGAACAACATTATAGTGACATTAAAGTGGACAGAACAAACAAAAGGGGTGAATGTGCCGCATATGATGATGATACCTCCAGAGCATCAATTTCCTCTGACGATCTTACTTTCTCATTATCTTCAGAATCTGTCATCTCATCCATGTGATCGTCCACAAGGGCACGGATTGCCCTACTGATTTGCACCAGGGAGTTTGTCTGAGAAGAAAGGAAGCAAATATAAACAGGGCATCTTGGCATCTCATAAATAAAAAGTGCATCGAAAAATGAAAAGTTACTGAAGTTGCTTGGGACAAAGGATTTGGCAATTTTTATTAGGGTCGAGAAAAGAAAAGTGGTCTGACAAACCTTCACGAAGAAAACTGGTATATCTTGGGATTTCACCACAGACTGAATCTGAGAATTCTTCTTAAGCTTTGATTGTAACGCGATCACTGCATCAGCCTCACTGATATTATAGGTTAAAGCAACAGTGTCCTCCATTTCCAGTTGTTTAATGGCTTGCAGAGCAATGGATTCAGAGATCTAGAAGAGCCTATCCAATAAGTTAAAAACTAAGTATTGAAAATTTAACAAAAAGGTGTAAACAAGGAATTGACAGCTCAAAGAACTCAAGTCACAACTGATCGTACGAATTTTGATAAGCAATAGAATTACTGTTTGAATAGTGTTGTACTATATAGGAAAAAATAATCATTAGTCATGAAGGAAAGCATCTTGGTTCTAAAAATTAAAATTTATCTGCCGCGCCTCCCGCATAATAGCACCTTTTTAGATGTACTTTCTAAACAGGACTATAAAAAATGATTAACATAATCATGCTTGGGAGCAAATGACGAGCTCAGCATACTTTTTGATGGTATACCTGCCTTTGCCTAATAACTCCACTATTCAGCCAATAGCAATCAATATTCATAACGAATGATGCAACTATGTAGAAAGTAGCACACAGGAACCCCCTTAGACTGAAATCATCTACAGATGCAAATGGGCTCACTGCTCATAAATTGAGAATATTAATGGAATGAACTATTGAAGAAATCCATACCCCATAAGCATATAGGTTCAAACTTGACTCAGGTTCATTCGAACCCTCTATATGTCCTTCAGCACAATCAAGATCAAATGCAGAATCCAAGCTTCTTCTGGCCTTCATTAGAGAATCGCCATCAAATTTAACTGCATCTACTTGAAAACCAAGAGGCAAATGTTCTTTTTGCACAGAAGTTTCCTTCACAATCCCCTTTGAACCCACCTTGCGAATTTCAACATTAGGTAGCTTGCCTGCACTACAAAAAACAGATATCAATCCTATTGGCAGTAGAGGTCCATATTCAATATGAGAAACAGTTATCAAATTTTAATAACAATATAACAAGCAACGAAAACCTGCAAGTAGAGCATCTACTGTAGCTTCCAAACTGCGATGGACACATAATTCAGTATTGCACACAATCTCGGCGGCACATGTAAATGTTGATGGGCCCTTACGCTCTAGGACAGTTTTTTGAACTCCTCTACGGCTCGCTTCTTCATCACCAAGGGTGACACTCTTCAGATGGACAATGTAGAATATTGTAAGAGTAGTTCTTGACAAAAACAGTACCAACTGAATACACATGTTCATATTCAGGCACATTATAAGGAAACCAGCAATTGTCCTCAGAATAAATTAAGTTGTTTGATCAACAATGACTTAATAGGTTCACCAGGATTGAAACTTAATGTATGAACATATTCAGTTCTATTTTAGGTTCTGTTACCTGTTTTAGAATATTATAGTTCTTTAGAAACCATACAGTTTCAAGTTACAAAACAGGCTAATTTGCAGCGTAGAAATATTTTAGAAAGTGCCAAGAGGCAATAGAAAATGCAAATATGTGATGGAATATCCTCACCTGTATTCCTCCTACAAGCATCTCTAGTGATGGATTCTTGATCAGGTTCTCTATCATAACACCATGGGCAGTTGCAACAAGTTGTATTCCCCTCTGTGCAATGGTGCTAGCAGCCATAGCCTCTAGCTTAGTTCCAATTTCATCGATAACAATTGCTTGAGGCATATGGTTTTCCACTGCTTCAATTAATACCTGATTGATAACGAACAAACAGAGTTATAGTACGTGTTGAGCAGTGCACTAAATAAGCATCAGTATTTCCCACACATAAACTGTTATGTTTATATGAATCGACCAGCAATCTATGTACAAATGCAGATAAAAATTTCAGCTACACCCTACAATTATATATATGTATGTATGAATGAGGGTAAGGTAACTAATTCTCAAAGGGGATTACACTACATGGTGTACAATTACACGGAGGACAAAAACATACATGTGTGTAATTACACTACATGGTGTACAATTACAAGCACTTGATTTGATTGAATTCTGGATAACAACAATGACTCAATCCACTGTTGCTTGAGGAATAAATCACTTCACTATTAACAGGAATAACAATTATAATTATATATGCATGAGAGGTAATTGTCATACAATTTTAATCATATTTCTCAGGGTAAATGGTTTATTTCAGATAACTAACCTTGTGCTGCATGTCTTGGTTAGGCACTTGCAACCTTCGGGCATTGCCTATTCCTGGGTGAGGAATATCCCCATCTCCACCTATCTCATTTGATGTGTCAACAATCATCACCCGCTTCTTATAATCATCAGCTAGCATACGGGCAATCTCTCTGCAAGACAAGATCATAACTTGACTCTAACTTAATACAAACACATTTTGTCACGTTTCAAAATGCTGTGATTCTACTAGTCGCTACAATGTCTCAATCGCCTAATGGCTGAATCAACATTGAAACGAAGCTCTTCCATCTAATCATACCTTATGATAGTAGTTTTTCCCACACCCGGTGGACCAATCAGCAGCAATGACCCACCGTCCTTTACCAAATCCTGAAGCAAATTAGCACTTCCAGGCACCGCTCGCCCAACGCGGCAAGTAAGGCCTACAATGACGCCCTTCCTGTTCCTGATCGCACTGATCCGGTGCAGCGTCCGGCTGATTCCGGCACGATTGTCTGCTCCAAAGTCCCCAACCTATACCAACAGGCACCACTCTGACTAATCAAATAAGCAGAAATTAGAGTGTACGTGCTGTAGTTTGAGCTGGACCTGGGAGGTGGCGTGGCGGAGGTCCTTGAAGGTTATCGGGAGGTGGGAGAGAAGAAAGTCGCCAGAGGGGAAGCGCGCGAGCGGGGGGCGGCCGAGGTCCATGACCACCTCCACGAGCGCCGGGAGCTCCGGGTGGTCCTCCACCCGCCGCCGAAGCTCCGCGGGGAGAAGCTCCAGAAGCCGCCTCAGCTCCTCCTCGGACCCATCCGGCCAAGCGGCGGTCCCGGTCTCGCCCTTCGCGGCGCACGCGAGGCGGGCCCCGCGGCCGCGGGGGAGCGGGCGAGCGGCGAGCGGGAGGGCCCTTGCGGGGAGAAAGCGGGAGGGGACCCGGCAGGTGCAGGGGAGAGGGTTGGGCGGGAGGACGGAGAGGCGGAGGCGGAGCGCCGGTGGCGGATGCATGGGGCTGCCGCACCGCGGGTCCGCCGCTGGGCGACACGAGTGGAGGGAAACGAGCTGCTGGTGCCTGTGCAATTAGAGAATTTCTTATCTACCATACTAAAATAGAGTCTTTCCCTCTAACCTATCAAAAATCTCACTCTTCCTTGTCAACATCAGTTTCTAATTTCCTGTTTTATTCACCACTATCGTCAAACCTAATGTCAAGTTAAGATAAAAAATGACTTATTTGCCCTTGCTAACAAGTTAAGATAGAAATAATGTATTATCCGAGACAAGGAATAAGTGGCCGCTGTGGGCTAAGGAGCTGCAGACGACACTTTTTATGAGACTAAATTCAAATCGTAGCACGACACTCTCTTTGTGGGACGGAGGGAGTATAAAGTTTTACACCCACAGCGGCCACTTATCCGGATAATACGTCATTTCTATCTTAACTTGTTAGCAAGGGCAAATATGACATTTCTATCTTAACTTGGCACCAGGTTTGACGATAGTGGTGGATAAGGTAAAAAATTGGAAATTGATTGGGAAAAATAAAATTTTTTATGGCTCAGAAGGAAATACTCTATTATGAATGGTAGATAAAAAATTCTCTCCTGTAGAAAATCCTCAGGACATTGCCGTGTAAAACGCGAGGAACCGCCGAACAAATGTGAATCTGAGCCCACATCGTGGTCAACAGGAGCCCGATCTAGTTTCCGTGCGGGACCTAACGGTAACAGCCAGTAGCTCGAGGACACGTGGTGAGGTAGCCCGCCCAGGTGCGGACCTAAGCCGCTCAATCAGATTAGGTCGTAAACAAGGCCCAGAATTTAGTTCCAACCAATATTGGCACGGCTTGGAAGACGCAAAAGGCCCATTCCAGTCCGCATAGGGTGGAAGCCAACCTCCCTCCGCCCATCCCTTTTTTGCCCCTAAATGAGCCAATTTTTTCAAATAATCTTTTTTCTCATGAATTTATACCTTAATTTTTTTTATTCTCCACCTTTGGCTATAAAAATTCACATCATTCCCGAGGCGGCGACGGTGAGGGAGGGCGACAGCTCCGACGGTGCCACGCAACCGGAGCCGAATAGGAGGCAGAAGCGGCGCGAGCGAACGGGATGGAGGGTAGCGACGGCGGGAGAGGATGGTGTTGGCAGGAGAGAGCGGCCGCGCCGCCGGAGCCGGCAGAAGGGGCGGGTGAGTTGGGCTGGGAAGGCGGCCCGCGCGCACGGATGTGCGGAGCTAGGCTCCTGTCCACGCGCGGCCTGGAGCAGGCCCCCTCGCAGTACATCCATAAGGCCAACCAGTTCAGCCCAGGTTTGCTCGCCGCCGACGACAACACTACCGGCGCCAACCTCACCACTACTTCGTCCATCATGGCATCATCCATGTTTCAACAGCTTTTAAACCCGGACATCTCGTCGTGCGTCCCAACTCCCGCCACCGCACAGCACCGTCACTGCATTGACGCGGCCGGCGCGTTCCGCCGGGCCGCCGGCATGGAACAAACACTAGTATTCGTCGATCAAACTGAAAATAGTAACCATTGCCGGTCCAGTGAAATTTTAAATTTTGTTTGTCTCAAAACAGATTTGTTCAAATTTCAAAAGTGTTTAATCGCCCTATGAACCTCCGGTTCTGTACAACAGAGAGCTTCCAACATTGTTCCAAGGAGACCTACTGTTCAAGCAGATCCCTAGGCGAGTCTTATTGCCACATCACGCAATGAAAATCAGAGATCCTAATCCTAACCAGAACAAGTCTCATGTCAGATATGTGTGAAATTGCAATCGCTCAAACCAAGCACATTCTACATTGCCTCTTCCTTTCCATGTCACTGACTCACTGTTACAAAAACAAAACGAAAAAAAAAATACAAACAGCAAAGTGCAAGATCCACAAAGGAGAACTTTCACAGGACGTAGTATCATACAATGAGAAGCAACCATGTCTTCAGACTCCGTCACTGAGCTTCATACGCTGATCGAAGGGACCTCTTTCCGCTGCTTCTGTTGCATCTGCTTCTCATGGCTGCCTTTCATGTCCTTGGACTTCGCTTTCGGAGGAGTCCCGACCGCCTTTGCTCTGTGCTCTTTCGGTACCGGTTTCTTGTGGTCTGTAGGAGAGGGTGATGGCGACGGCTTTTTCTTGGGGACTTTCCGGTCGTTGGCGTTGTTGCTTAGGCTGATGGAGCCTTGCAGCTTCAGAGCTGACTGGTTTGTGCTGCTGTTCTCCTTCTTTGCCTGTGATTTCTTGGTGTTCTCGGGGTGGACCAGGCTTCTGGGCTCCCATGGCCGTGCAGCGATCCAGCGGTCCATCCAGCTCCAACCCCAGCCACCCTTCCCCATCTCATAGCTGAAGTTTCCTAGACTTGTGGCAGACCTTGCTCTCCACTGCAAAAGGATGCAACATGCATTGTTTTTTGTAACAAATTATTATAAAGCATATTTCAGAGTTCAGACACATCTACCTAGGTCCTAGTCTCCTAGAACAATTTTGTAGTCCATAGTAATTTTTTATATCAGGTTATGCAACTCTAATATGAATGTTGCAATATAATTATTAGGTAGTTCATACAGACCTGGTGGTTGAACGCGTAGGCCATGGCTCGCTCACGCTTCACTGCTGCTTCTTCCCTTTGTTGTATCCTAGCAAGAATATCATCCATAGTATCTGAGCCTCCATTCCATTCAACCTAACAGAAAATGGCATCAAATAAAATCAGATGCAAGTCAATAGTAATTTTCGCTAGCATGCATATTTGTTTATTGATAATTGAGTAAGAAGAATTTACACGAAACCAACCTGCAAATTATGGAGCTTCTCTTCAAGTTTCATCTGATTCTCCTGCTTCTTCTTCCTATTGCGCCCTTCGGTGACCATGAATGCACGCCGGTTTCTTATCTCGGATTGTAGCTTGTTCCACGACTGTATGTAGCTTAGTGTGGCAGCAGTCTGCTTCTTTACCGGATTGGTTTGACCGATAACACGCAATCTTTTGACTCCCCTTAGACAACGGAGGGTTTTTCTTGCCTGCAACCAAGTGATGTAAAATGTAAAAAAGGTAATAATTTATTTGCAAACGGTTTAATGACAGCAGTAAAAGCAACAAAGATCCTGCAATCCATGCCTCGCATTACCTTGTATCTCCGGAAAGCGTTCTGTATCCGAGTGGCAGCCCATTCCTCTAGAGCTGCATTGTCTTCATGGTCACTGCTGGAAGAAGGGCCATGGGACTTCTGATTTGCCAGATTGCCTCCATTTGGAACTTGATTAGCAAGCTTCAGTGAACAGCAAAATATGTGAGAAAAGTTGAACCTGATCCATTTTACAAGATTCCTGGATTTATCGCTCGTAAGATGAATGGAATTTTGAGGCACATAGCAATATCAACTAGGACCAGTAGTCAGTAAGCAAGTTTTTTCGTGACCACTTTTTTGTTCCGTTGAAAGCACAATTTTGATCTATGAATACTGATGACAAATGCATTCAGTTGTAAAATTAGACTGCACAGTCCAAGTCAGCAGTTTTTACAAAACACGTCACAGTAAATTTTGGTATCCAAATGTATGAATCAAACAAAAACTGTTGATGCGCGCATAGTCAGTGAATAAATGTGGGTTCTTGGAGTTCCTTCAAAAAAAAATGTGGGTTCTTGGAGGGCTCCATGCAGATCACATCCCAACAAACGCAGAAGAAAACAAGACCCAGTGACACTGCCTAATAAACAACTTAAGAAGCCGTGGGAAAAACTCTTTCGACATCTAGCATATTCAAGTACTCTTCATTATCCAAGTAAACAATTTCATATCTCGTGATGTCAGATACTCCTACATATGGGTCCAGTCAGCAGTAGCCAGGGATGTTCCAGATACGCTGAAGGTTCTTATCCAGAGAATGTAGCAGCACCTAACTGACATACTCCACTGTTCTACTAGTGTCACAATCAATTACCTTCCTCTTTCCATTATTGCCACCAACAAAGTAAACTTTCCTTACAACCAACTCTCGAGTTATGATTAGCACCAGCAACAGTACACACAAGTTGCTCAGATGACCGGGACAGGATGTCCACTTGTCCTGGCCAATCCTATTAATGATGGAATGGCTTGGATGGCATCCCTCCCTTTTCAGGTTGCTTGGAAGACATGCAAGGGCACGGCGGCAAGGTGGTGGTGTGCAGGACATCAAGAGAGGATAGGAAGCTGATGCTTTTTTTTTCAAAAAAAAAAAAAGAAAACTTTTTTCATCTATCTCGAGGCGGGGAGAGAAAGGTGGCGGAGGATGGTGGGGTGGTGGAGTACCTTTGCTTGCTTTGACTTGGCCCGCTTGGATTTCTTCTTGCTGATGATCGTCTTGAACCAGTCCCCTGACCCCATGGCCTCCCTCCACCAACGGCGGCGCGGCGGTGAGATCGATTTGTGTTCAGGCCCGCCCGCTTGCTTATACCACAAGGAAAACGAAGCCGAATAAGTTAATCCTTGTGTAAAAATAAACTTCAAGAGAATAATGACTCCACGTGATCGACAGTGCAAGCACTCCCGTTGATCACGGAACGGTAAAGTTTACTAGCACGAGTGCTACAGATGAGCCAACAACCAAGTGTGTGACTCGTTCGGAATCTCTCTGATACGAATACGATTATCTGCCGAGTAGAAAAAGATTCTTCGTTTTTGGCAGTATAAATAAGTAACTGAAGTGTTTCTGGTTGAGATGATACAAGAAAACTGCACCCACTAGCGTCGAGCAACTGACCTGAACTTTCTTCCGTTGACGAAACGGCTAGAGACTGTATCCAGCCAGTATTTCAGAACGAATTAAGCACGGCAAGGGGAAAAAAATCAAACGAATGATCAGCGAAACAGACCTCCAGAACCCAACGATACGATTCAGGCCCGGCGCTGATGTCCCTGCGACAAAAACCCGGGGCTTCCCCTTCTAACCCGACGACCAAGAACAGCGAAGACCCCTACCAAACCGACCCATCATCGCTCATCCCTTCATCTTGCCAGAACAAAGACGAAGGAGCCGCTCCTGAACCCAGACGAGGAACACGAAGACTAGCTAAGTACCTGTGCGGCTGCGGTTCTTCCAAGACGGTATTGTCAGTCTGAATCCGATCAGGAGTTGCTTTCAGGAGGTGGGCGCGACGGCAGAGCGCGCGCGGAAGCAGCGGCAGAGGGCCTGTCGGAAGCGCTGCGGGGCATCCAGCGGAAGCAATGGATCGCCCTCCAGCTTTTGGCGAGGCAAAGGAGGCAGGAGGGAGACGGAAGGTGGGAAAGGTCCAGGGCTGGAGTCGGGTTGGATACAAGTCCAGATCAAGTCATTCGCTCCCATGTTGTTTTCTTTTCTCCCCGTCTCCACTAATATAATCACCTCGGCCCCTGACGGACGCCGCACTTTTACTCGCGGCGTGGCGGTGGTGGCGTGGTGCTGCCTGCCCAGCGTGGTGGTGGTCGCGGGACTTTTTGACTGTAAAAAGAAAAAATGGGGGGACACAGGGAGTAGCTTCGCCTTGACTTTTTGTTAATGATCGTTCGCACCCACTTGGGGTCTGCGTTACTGTACTTGTTTACTCGTCAGTCACGTGCAGCGCAACGGAGTCTCAGAAACTGTCGAGGTGAATCAGCAGATGAAACAGGGCCAACGGAGTACTTGTTTACTACTGGTGTACTGTATTACATAATTAGTATAATATAATAGGCAGATCACTGATGAACGCTCCAGCCTGCAGGTACGCCAACAAGAGTTGCCTCTCTCTCTCTGAACGGAACGAAGACTGTGCTGCCTTCAAGACTGGACCAAATCAACCTGACTGAAGTAGTCGCCGGCCTGGCCCGTCCGGTACGGCTGAGCCTGACGGAACGGAAGAGGAGGAAGGAGCTGGTGAGGTGAGACGAGAGCACGTCGCGCAGGCTGCTGCCACTCCGACGGTAGGTGCGGCGGTGTCACTCGCTCCCCCACTGGCTCACAGCCTACGGCAACAGCGACGCGGGAGCTGACCCGACAGGGCCGGTTGATCGAATCGAATCCCCTCTCTCGCGCGCCGCCGGTGGGTGATTGGCCGCACGTCCGTCCGTCCGCCCGCCCGCCCAGGGATCCGCGTCACCAGACGCGAGCATGCCGCCACTGCCACCACGCTTCGTCCACCTCAGATTGATTGCATCATTCGCCATGCCGTTTTTTCTGCGGGCGAAGAAGGTTGTGCCAAACCCAAGCCATGCAATCCGTAAATCTCTCTCTCTCTCTCTCTCTCTCTCTCTCTAGGTAGAGGCGTAGAGCCGCTCCGCTTTGATCAGGTTCGGTTGACACTTGACAGTATACCGTCGCGGAGAGACAGGCCGTCGAGATCAGCGTTGTCACTGTGGTACTGTACAATCATGGTGGTGACGACGATGAGTGCAATCCAAGGTGACGTGACTGACTGATTGTGCCGTGCCTACTCGTCATCTCAGGTAGAATAGAAAAATACTATAGTACAGTACTCTTTGTCTTATAAAAAAAATCGAGTTTATTACTTGTTTTATTTAAAAAATTTGTGAAAATATAATTTATTTTATTGTTAATTATTTTATTATTAAAAATTTATAGGATTGAGATAGTATGTAATGATCTCTCAGCTGCAGCGAAGAAAAAAGGAAGGAAAAAGGCCAGTACAGGAGTACTTAAAAGAGTGCAAATGTACAGCATTGGTTATTAGCCGAGGCATAGAAAGGACCACTCCCACCTGATCCGTGCTCATAATGTGTGATTGTTGACGACGGTTGCCTCGTTGAGTGAAGAAACAGGTTTCAAATGTGACACGTGGACACCACGATGATCCTCTTTTTTTAAAAAAAAAAAATTCGAAGGGAGAGTATCTCATATTTTCATTTCCTTTAAATTCATACATGATGATCCTCTTCGTCATAAAAACGACTTCTCTCCTATTCCCTCCTTTTCATATGTACTCCTATCAATATTGTGAATTATTATTAAATCAATAAGAATTTACCGTATCGATGAAAGTATGCATAGGAGAAGTACTCCGTCCATGGGAGGAGATAACCCGTGGCTTACGCCTTCCGTCCTCCAGCGGTGCAGGTCGCCAAGGGCAAACGCGCGCGCACGTCGGCGCGGCGTGGCCGCCGGTCAGAACGGAAACCGGAACGCTTGGAGCGTTGCTTGCCAACATGATTAGTCGGTACCCCGCTCCGAAAACCAGCAGCTCAGTACGTACACCTAAACGTAACAGCATCAACCTACCAGTATTCTTTTTTTCAAAAACAGGGGTCTCCCCCTGGAACGCCATCACCAGCATCAATCAACCAACCAACCTATTGGCTGGCGATCATTGAGGAGTAACCGATGGCGGTTCGACTTGATTATGACTTGTACGCGTAGCTCGTTGGTAGAGCGGCTCGGAGGAAGCCCCTGCCGCCTGGGCTCGAGGCCGACCCAGTGCATCCGCGCGGGGATTTAATCCCTCCTTCAAAAAAAAAAGAACAAGTATCTCTGCCCACGGATGGATGTCGACTGATCCGGGCGCGGCGAGCTAGCTAGCTGTTGCCTCCAATCACGGCGACAGGACACAACAGCTCGAAAGAACCGATTCGGAGACCGATCGCTACAAGGAAACCGAGTGGCCAGCTGAAAAATCGAAGACACTTGCACGAGGATAAATCAATCAATTAATCACGGGAGATCGATGATCCGGTGACAGGCGGGCACGAACGCTTGGCTGCAGGAATCTCTCGGTTTCTTTATGGGGATATTTGATTCATGTGCTGTTGCGATAGCATTTTTAACGCACGAAACTTCGTCTGAGGATTATGTATTCAGATACTCCAGGTGGCAAATTTTTTTAGGACGTGCGAATTTGCACGAAGTCAACTGGGGGTGGTGTCTGGATACAGGTTTTTGTCGGGAGGATTCGAACGCGTTCTCTGCTTGTTGTTGGGCCCTAGGTGGCCCAATATGGCTTCCGAGCTTTTCTTACTGGGGCTGTGGCAACGGGCGTGCGTGCGCATTTTAATACGGAGGGGAAGAGAAAAAAAAAATTCCTTACCAGAAAGGCTCTAGATTGCACACTGTCATCATTGTCCCGCTTGACCCAGTTGACCTGCACTAGAGCACTCCGTACTTATTTCTAATTTTTGTTGACTGTGTTTTTGAGTAATGATTTTTATAAATTTAATTAACTTAATTAAATATAAAATTTGTACAATTTTTATAGTAATAAAGTTATAGATTTATAAAAATCTTTGGTGAAAGCCGAGTCAATGAATTGTACTGTAAGTAGTAGTAGTAGATGATTGATATCAGGAAATGCGTTGCTGGTGCTGACATGTTAGTGCCTAATTCTGATGGAGCCACAGGCTGTCCATTGTCCAGCCACAATGAGCTGGGGGGTAGTGTTCTTGACCTCTACGGGCATGCACGAGTCCCTAATGCAGAAGCCGTTCAAATCATAAGCGGAGTGGAGCGTACAATGCTCATGGTACCGAACCCCGTATCCCGATACAAAAAAATGTTCATTTATATGCTGTAATAAAGTTGTGGCCTTCTGTGGTTTGCCATGCGCGAGTGAACGAAGACCAGGAGCGAACTCTGATTTTGACGCAGCCGCGGGGTGCCAGCGGCCAGCCTCGTTTGTTTCCTCTGGCAAGCCGCGCCGCGCCGCGCCGCCCGCGTGTGAGCCGTGCTACGCGATTCCAGTAGCGCGCTAGAGGCCAGTCAGCACGAAACGGCACTCGCTCGCTCCCCATCGCGCCACCGCCATGGTCCCCGCCGGCGCCGTGTTCCCGGGCGGCAGCAACGCGCCCGCCCCCGCGGCGCGCGACGGAGGGCACGAGACGCGCGTGCTCATCCCGTTGTTCCTCGCCTCCGCCTTCCTGTTCTTCGTCGCCTTCCAGCTCGTCGGCGCGGGCGCGGCAGCCGGGGTCGTGGTCCTCTTCCTCGTTCTCGCCGTGGCGTCCCACCGCGTCCGGGTCTCCCGCGACTTCCCGTTCCTGCACGTCTTGGTCTCGCCCGGCGCGGGTGACGCCGCCGCCGGAGGTGGTGGAGTCCGGGGGTCGACGGTTGGAATGGGCGCGGCGCTCCCGGCGGCGTTCGGGTACAAGCGGGACCACAACGCGGCGACGGGGTGGGCGCAGTGCGCCATCTGCCTGGGACTCGTGCGGGTCGGCGAGGCCGTGCGTCGGATGCCCTCGTGCGGGCACCTGTTCCATGCAGGATGCATCGACAAATGGCTGCGCGCGCATGCGACTTGCCCACTGTGCCGCGCTGCCGTCGTCTCCGCTGAGCCGGAGATGCCTGCATGATGCCGGCCGGCGGCGGTGCAAGTACCGCCATCAGTTCGTAGAATGGAAGGCTTGTTTCCGTTTCGCTCTCGTAATGCAAAATGTAGCCATGCAGGTCAATTAAGAAAATGAAAAAGGATGATATCAAGAAATGCATGTCGTTTCTACCCAAAGGATGAATGAGAATAACGTGTACATTATGGCAGATCGCCAAGCGAGGCCCACGCAAGCGTCTTCTTGTAGATCGGCAATACGCGCATGTCCACAGCTCATGAGAGATTAGATCTGTCATGTTTGATTTTTTTTGTTTTTGTTTTGGAAATCAATCATGCTCGAAATTCACTAGAACAATCCGCAGGTAGTATTTGCAAACGAGCCTATTACAATTGACTACCAGATATATATTTGTGTTCAACTGTACATCAACACGGTGAGCTGTTAGCATAGCGATTCAAAGAGGGCATACAACCGAGATTCTTTTAATAAAATTATCATACTAGATAGTTAAGAGAGATAAAAGAGAAGAGACAAATTAGACAAGCATTGAATGCAAACATGCAGACTTATATCACTATTCACAACTACCACAGCCAGATCACAAAAGTTCCAATCTGTTCCCATATAATCCTGTGTTTTCTATACCCAAAGGACTGTAGGAACAAAATACACACAACAGAAAACAATAAATAAAAGAGAAGGAAATAAAGTAAAAAAAAAAAAGCTACCGCCAAGTCAACTCTGGTGAGCTCGCCCTGGCACGAGCATCGACCAACGAAAGAACCATGGCCAGCATCATTTGTTCTTCGAAGCTATCAGGAACGCTGACAGAACCAATGTTGGACCCATCTGAACCTGCCATATTGGAAGCACCAATCTCCACTGTAACATCCGATCCAGCACAACTGGTACCGGTCTCAGCAACCTCTGACCAGCGGTCATTCGAATACTCTGCACCCTCCATTGTCTGGTGCGTTCTGCTGCTCGATGGTTGATCAAACCTGGTGTCTGAAGAACTGCTCCCAACTATGCTCGAATCCTCTGTAGAAGACCTCTCTGACCTGCTGAGAACATCAAAACTTGTCGTTTGACAAGTTGCTGCGCTAGAGGTCTCACCATGCACAAGCTGTTGTTCAGCTAAAGCTGCGACTGCACAAGCAAAACCACCAGAAGAAGCTGCTTCAGCTGTTGTTGTCACAGGACTGCCATAAGACCTTGAAGGATTCATTGGTAAGGCCGTGACAACGCGTCCTGGATTTCCTAGAGTCTCCTGATCCTGTAGTCACAAACAAATCATAAAATGGATATGGGAATTCATAACCTAATAAGACGAAATTTCCAATCTACACAATACCGAATATGAAATTCACATTAGCTGAATAGTATTACTAGTATTTCTTTTTTTTTCCTGAAAATAGGTATGAGTGAAAAATTAAATAAAAAATTTACTTGAGTTTTTCACAGAACAGGACTCAAAAGATTATTGGATCAATTAATTATGAATGCAACATGAAGCCATAAATGAAACAGAGATATCATGCGAATGAAGATTGTTAATGTATCTCAAGTAGAAAAGATCCTTCTTGTGGATATGACAACAAAGAACGAATACACCCTTTGTTGATTTTTTTTTTGGAATTTTCTTAAAAATGGATTGAGGTTTTTGAAAAGGAAAAAAAATTACAGCTGTAAATATATCTTTGACATACTCGTATAGAGAGCCAAATTGCTTCCATAAGCATAACTTCTTCAAGGTCCATGTCAAAATTATTGCCCCTGCATCATCATAAATTTATATGTAAATAATCAATTTCAATACATGGAACCATGATGTACTCATGCAATACAGGAATGGAGATGATAAGTTTATTTTGACTAGTTCATTTTCTCTTACAGCTTGATGCTCAGGCCCTGTAAGCCCTGGCTAAGACAGAGAACAGTTCTAAAAGTCTGGTCTATTCAGCTCCAAATGACATAGAGCTGATGCTAGCTGTGCAAAATATCAAAATAAGCAATTGTTTTTTTATCCCAAATATCAAAATAAGCAATTCTTTTCAAGTCATATCCTTGTACTGCTGCCTTCAAACTAAATACTTTACAATACAGAATCTCCAAATAAATTGATCAAAGCCTTAAACTAATTTGTTACTCAGCTTAGAAAGATTCATGAAACTGATCATTTAACAGATACTTATCTTTAAACCATCTCCAACTTGTTTGGTCAACTCACAGACAAATGACCAAAAAAAAAACTAATATCATGGAATGGCACCAACAGACCCAAGTTACAAATCAACGTGGTACACATAAAATGTCTGTGTTGTACTGATTTAATTGGCAATCACTGCTAGTACGCTGCTAATTATTAGATTGTACATATAAGAAGTAATTAAATTTACTACTAAATTAGAGGCAAGTAAGGATTAATCAAATTGCCTACTGAACTCCCAATGACCAATGCATCTAAGCACAACAACCACAGTACTTCAACAGTAACTTGATCTAGAAATGGCATATGGGTTAATCAGTACAAACCGCATCTGTTTCAAGGCTTCAGAGTTCCTCAACAGTAATTCTGACTGCTTTACTTGAGCTGAGAGCACATCACTGCCGTGTGCAGCGCTTGCAACTATTAACAAAACAAAAAAGGTCAGTAATTGTACGACTAAATGAAAATATTCTGAATGGGCGAAAACCAACACATGACAATATACACACCCGAGTCAGATGCGGCACCAGAATCACAACATTCAACATGTGCAGTTACGGCTGTGTCCGTTGGCAGAGCAGTCTGCTTATTCTTCATCCGCTCTGCATCCTCCTGGAGCTCCTGCTGCCGCATCCTGATCTGCGCCTCAATCACCCTCTGCTCCTCCTACCCACCATTCCATTTCCAGTGAATTGGCAAAAATCAAACCAAAAGCAGCCAGGCAAACCCTGAAACAAAAAAAAAAAAACAGTTACATGGATACTCACAATCTGCTCCATGCCCTTCTCCTCCTTCGTCCTCACGCCGCGGTACTCCACCGCATAATTCAGCATCTTGCAGTACGGACATCTTGTCATACACGTTAAGGCGCAACTGAACAGAGACGAATGATCTGCATATAGGCATCACAAAAAGTACGCCAAGATTGATCGGAACTGGTTAGGAATAGGATACTGCGTTGGCCGGCACGAGGTGGGTGACTTCATCTGGAGGAAACACTCTGCACGCACGAGCACGGGTCTGTCAGCGCGCGAAGAACAGGAATCGAAGCCCGGGCGCCGGACGCGCAAGCCGGCAGCAGGAACGAAACGGAACACTCACCCGTACAAATGCCCTTCGCGCAGCACTTGGACCGGTTCAAGCTCGGGTAGAACTGCAAGGAGCAACACAGACGAGAGAAAAAAAGAAAAGAAAGCGGCATCAGAATCAAATCTCGCGTCGCGGGTAGGACTCGGAGCAGAATCGAACAACCAAAACGACGGAGGCAGCGGAGGTACTGACCAGGAAGCAGATGGGGCACTCGTCGAGGTCGGCGCGCGGGTCGTCGGCGCCCGGGTAGCACGGCGCGAGCTTGGCCTCGAGGATGAGTCGGCGCAGCTTCTTGAGGTCGATGTCCGGGTGCGGGTACAGCCCCTGCGGCCGCGTGTGGCTGTCCTCCACCGCCGGCCGCCGCTGCCGCCTCCCGCCCACTTGGTTCCCCATCACGCCACGCCAGTACGCCCCAGACCAACGGACCGCCTCCTCCTCTACTAAACCCCAACCACCACAGCAAGTCAGCAACCACCCGCCCTCCTCCTCCTCACCCGCTCCCTCCCTCCCTCCGCCTAGTAGTCCAATGCGGAGGGAGAAGGGAGAAGAAGCCGACGCGTCGTTGCGCGAGGCAGGCAGGAGACGAGGCCAGCAGTCAGGCTGGCAACGCGACACGAGAGAAAGTCAGTGACAGAAGATTTGATGAGCGGAGACGAAACGAAACGGACGGATCCTTCGGCTTCGGCTTCTCCTCCTGATCAGGGTTTATTAATAAAAATCATGAAAATTAGTCGAAAATTATTTTAAATTAAAAATTAAAAATTTAAATAAACTGTTACAATAAAATCGGATTAATTATATCAAAAACCATAAAAACGAATCGGTTCTGTAAATCCCGATCCTTCGGTTTCCACTGTGGCGCTGCGATGCCAAAAGCAGATTCTTCCACGGCGCTCTCGCCTCCAGACATCTGTTTACAATTTCGTTTGGCAGATTCTTCCAGGGCGCTCTCGCCTCCGGACATCCCAATGTTTACTTTAAACTGCTAAATTAGAAACCGAACGAATATCGTAAAAATAAAAAAATCAGTCTAAAACCGTTTTAAATAAAAAATTCAAAATTTTGTAAACTGCTGCTACAGTTTTTTCTGCAAAGAACTGTTCATCGTCTCTTATTTTTTTACTGTGCCTTTTGTTACATTACTCTGCATTGAATTTGCATCCCTCGCCTCCTCCTAATCCCGGCGATTACGTCTGCTAACTGACTTGGCCGCACCGCATTCCGGTTGCGATTTCCCAATGTTTCTTTCGTACCTTTCTTGCCCGTCTCTGCTGCTCGTGCTCCGTCGCTGGGGAGTGGGACCGCCCGGTGTACTCTACTCACTGGGATACGGCGGTACTTCACGGTTGGCGCTGCTTGCAAGCGACGAGAGGGAGAGGTCGACAAGCAAACGGATAGAGACATTCAGAGGGACTGGCGTTTGATTGATTGGAAGTTTGGAACTCGAGGGTTGACTGCTTCCTCCTTCCATCGATTGATTTGATTTTGAGATGATGGAGACGGAAACGGTCAGTTGATATGGCGAAGTGGGGAAACGGTCGCCTTTGGATAGTTGCATGAACCAACCACCTTGTAGGTTAAATTGACGTTTGATATCTCTACCTATAATTTTTTTTATCAAATACCTGCATACCTACTACAATTTATCTCTCAAAATAATGTTACATCTAGATTTAGTCAAATTCATCATTGACTAAGTATTTTTATAAATTTATCATCTCTAATAATATAAAATATATAATATGAAAGTGTTTTTAAAGTTAATCTAATCTATAGATATTATTCATCAAAGATAGATGACGGAACCTAAAATTTAATGTTATTTTAGGACGGAGTGAGTAAATTATGCTGTAAAAACCATGCACATGACTTAGTCTAGTGCTGTTGGTTTACAAGTTTTGAGAAGTATAATGTTTATACCTTTTGAAGATCTCATAAAAAATAGATGATTAAAGCTTAATTGCCATCTCACCAAGTTCTTCATTCGGAAAAAAAATGACATGGTAAGATAATGAATAAATCACCTCTAAGCAGTTACTACGCAAAGTAGATTTAGCTATCTTGTCATTTCTGAACAATATATATTAACAAAAAACTGAATCAATTAATCATATAACATTGGAGTTGTTTTGCAACAAAATCTAGTGGGTGAGTGGACATTGTTAACAAAATTAATAATGGGTGAAAATCTCAAACTCAAAGTGACTTATGGAGTGGTTTATGCAATTTCCCGTTTGGTCTACTTTACGGACTGTGCTTATCGGTTGACAGAGCTCAATTTTTTTCAACAATTTGGTTGACAGAGCTCTTGTACATTAGCGGGTACGTCGCCGGGACGATAGGCCCTTTTTCCTTGTTTTCTTTTCCCGGTAAGACTAATCCACGTTGAAATGGTCACTGGATACATGATTATATCTCTGATACATTGCATTTTGTGACGCCAACATGATCAAAATGTGCCCACAACTCGAGCTTGTCCTTTAAAGTGATGCTCCTAAGCATGTTGATTTGTGATAGTCCATCCACAGTGAATTGCTATCGACACTAATTGTGCCAACATGCTCTTATCGGGGTTGATTGGTTCCCGGCCGACCAGGCTCCGCGTCGTCGGCGTCGTCGGTCTCGTTGCGTGCGTGCGTCAGACGCCTGATTGGTTGCCTAGATGACTCGGCTGCCTCGCATGTCCTCGTGCAAAAATCCGTGCTCAAGCTGGCTCGCCGGATACGAGAATAAAACTCGTTTCCTCCTAGCTTAACTCGCCAGCTGCAGACTCGCGGAGGCCAGATGCTGAAGAACCGAGCAAGATGCGACGGAGATAACAACCAATCATGCCCGATCATGTCTGGACATGGAATGGAGTCTATAGGGTGTGATTGGTTGCTCAGATAGGACTGGGCCTGGCTAAGGAGCTCATGCAGGCGCAGCGGAGCCGCCGGGCCGGTATCTATAGGGTGTGATTGTTTCTCCGAATGGATGGCAGCCTGGTTGGATTGAGCTGGTGCTTGGTTGCCTGTTTCGAGCCCTATTCTGCACTCATGGATGCAAAATAGTCGCGATTGGTAAACCGCATAAGAAAAGGTCCAGTTACCCTGGCCCATATTGGTAACGTTACCATGCTCAGCTCGACAAGCAAAATTTCTTGGCAGTTCTTTGAACAAAAAGCAACATCACCGGCGGTTTGTTCCCCCAAATTAATCAAAAGCAATATAAAAGCCAGCGGTACATAGCTCAGATTTAGCCTTAGAATACCACAAGTTGTTCATACTAATAAGCTCAGATTTTACATAAACACATCAAAGACAGAAGATACTCAACTTAGATTTGACAAACGAAAAGCAAATCTGGCCAAATAAGAGGAGAAAATAGGTCCGAGAGAGTGTAGGCAGAAAGGGGCTGCACAGATCTACAAGCACCGGAGCAGGAAAGCCAGGCTCGAGCCTGAGTTCCGGTGAGCAATGCGAACGATGGCGACGAGGTGTAATCTGTAGACAGGATGGAGGCGAGTTAAGAGATGGAAACTGGCGGCGGCGTGAATGGTTGGGACTTGGGAGCGGTGACCCCAACTTGCAACCTGCACACGGGGAAGTGTTGACTGCATCTGACCACCCACTCGCGCTCACGCCCGCGGTATCGATGGAGCCAGGCTGCGGAGCGAAGCCCAACTCCCACGTTTCCGCTCAGCCTGGCTCAGAACGAGACGTTGCATGAGTTGGGCCTGGCTACGGGGTCACTTCCGACAACCAATCGCAGAAGAGCTGCATATTCGGACCTGGCTGCGGCCTCACAGAGTCTTCCGATCACTCCCTAAGGTTCCTTTTTGGTACAGATGGAACTAGATGAGGCTAATATTTTTTTGGTCATGTTCCAATAGATGTGGCCGGAGATTTATGCACATTCAAAAAATATAAGCATGTTTTGGATCAGAACAATATATTAAAAAAATAGTTTACGAAGGTAATTTATATAAACTGAATTATGAGAAAAAACCGGATAGGAATGTTTGATTCTATGTCAGTTTATATAAATTTGTTTTCAATTTTCTTCCATGTCTAATGATATGTTAGCCAATCTTTTTTTTTAAGAAATCATGCTAGTGACGAAAGGTTGATACATATCTCTGATTGTTCAATGCAGTATGACTTTTGTTAGAAATAAACTGGCATAATTTGGAGTGGACCAGATTATAGGTTTGTAATAAATTGAGATAAAATTGTCTCGTTTGGAAACTTTTCAGTTTATATAACATAATTTATTAAAACATGCCTAGATCTAACCGGGGCCTAAGATTATGTGAAATATGGATCGGAGAAACTCAAGAGATTCAGGTACAAACATTTGGATGTGAAAAAAAAAAGAACAAGTGAATAGTGCATGTAAGTTACTTATTCTGTTCCCTTTTACGTGTCATTCTATTCAATTTTTTTTTTCAAATACTTGTCATTCTTACTTTTTAATATATTTTCTCTCTTTTCAACACACAGTTCTCACTTTTCCAACCCATTTTCTTTTTTCAATACAATTTTCTCTCTTCTCAATATTTTTCTTAATGCCTGTACTTAGAGCTACACTTAAAAGTGAATGGAGAGAGTAGCTACCAAAGGCATCATCAATTTTTTAAAGTTGAATGTATTTTTTCCAAATCCATTTTAGCTGTTTACTTGTTAAGCCGTCGTACACTTATCTTTAAAAAGAATTTTCGGTTTATTTTTGTTTATAAAAATTTAAAATTTGAAAATATGAAAATCAGTTAAACCGGTTGATAAATTAGAAAAATCGAGCAATAAATCAGAAAAACTGGTCAAACCGATTTGATTTCAAATTTAAAATAGAAAAACTAAACCGTAAACTTAAAAAATTGACCAATTTTTTTAAACCTTATTTTTTTACATTATTTTTTTACAATTTACATTAACTTTTTCCCCCACTTTTCATAAAAACGGCTAAATCGGAACCCATTATTACTTTCTCCGCTCAAATCAACAATTTTTCTCAGATTATAAGTTATTTTCACTTCTCAACACACTTTCTCTCTTTACTACCCTGTTTTTTGCTTTCCATTTTCAGCATATCCTATCTTTTACACTTTTTATTAATTTCTGTGTCTAGCTTCAAAACGACTTATAAATCAAAATGGAGAGAATATCTAAATATAAATTTAAGTATTATTAAGTAAAAATAGTAAAAATATATCTACTACAGTGATATAATTATCTTAAATTTGACTACTACGAATTTCATATTTTTAGTAGCTAAATATGAGTAAACAATAGTTAGTACATATATTATTGATATTTGTTGAAGATGAAAACTTTTACACCTACCCAATATCAATTTATCAACGACTTAAACATAAATTTAAGTAGTAAAATTTTAATTATTGGTTGGAGATGCTGTCAAGCGGTCGCTTTCCCCCCCCCCGTGCACCTCCCCTCCTGGTTCCTTCGGTCCTCCCCACCGCGCCGCACGAAATCCACCGCCGCCGCCTTCTTCCTCGGCCCGCCTTCCGGCAGCGCCCGAGCGTGACCTGCGCGCCGGCCGGCTCGCCCTCCTCTCTCACCTCCACACGTCGCGCCTCTCTGCCTGCCCGTCGCGCCGTCCCCAGCCGGCTCTCTGCTCCGGGGTGGCTCCCTGCACCATCCGGGCCTGCTCCCTCAGATTGACGGCGGAGTCGCTCCCTGAAGACAAGCTGCCAGGGACGCTCTCTGAGGGCGAGCTGCTAGAGGACGCCGACGGCTGCCGCTCGTCGTCTGGACTGTGCAGTCGATGCGCGATGGAGCCAAGCTGAAAAGGCACGGTCGATTGCATTGATGTTGCTACAGCCGATCTAAATCGCTTGGGCCATGTGCGTAACTGCGTTGGGTAACTTGGTGTCAATCGTGAATTAGTGTGCCTTTTCTATTTATTAACTATAATCAGTGGGATATTTATTATTACAATTAGTGCTATTGCTGTAGCTAAGGTTTCATGATCCGCTGTTAAGGTCATCTCTATTTAAATCAGACTTTAGAAAAATAATATTTTATTAAATTCGGGACATTTCTATGCAATTGATAATATTGTATTATATTTAACAACTTATAATAGTATATCATTAGTATGTACTTATCCTCTTTCTAGGATAAAAATTAGTTATCATCAGACTCTCAGGTATTTTACCACTCAAGATGGACAATCTAATGAAAATAATAAGATTGCCAAACACTTTGTTTATTCAAACAGCAGATTCTTCAGACAACGGCTTATTAGAAAAGCCTGCTTTTTAGATAAGCGAGTTCCAGAAAAGCGGAAACAAACAGGGCCTACCAGGGGGGGGGGTGCTGGTTCGGCCGGCGTTTTCCATAGAGGTGTCTGGCTCTGTCGTTCCCCGCCCATGCGCAGTGCTGAAACCTGCGGGTTCGTTGGAGATCCATCCATACTCGGACCGATATCCTGTTTTGCGGGTGAGTAAACCCTAGTTTGATTGGAGGGGTTCTTTCAGCAGTTCGTTTTGTGGGATTATTGGGTTTCTCATCATCACGCAAAGTCAATGTTTCCAGGGTCTAGATTCCATGAACAAATTGGTGCTTGTGTCGGAGGAGTCAGAGGGAGGTTGTGTTCTGATAGATTGCATATTGGCAGCTAGCTTTGGGTGTCTCTTGTCTTCACTATCTGTTGTGCATAAACTCAATGATGCATTCTTAACTATTGCTTGTTCCAGTCCATTTGATCTGACGAATAATTTAGAGTGCAGGCTTCAACCATCCATATGTGAATTATTTACTGCCTTCTTGCTTATAGTTTCTTTTAACATTGCTAAATAACTTTCTGCATTACAGTTGGCCAGAGATGCTTCGAGTCGCTTTGTGCTCTCAAGGCAGGTGTTGCGGTGACTCAATAAAGCACTAGCCTTGCCTTCTACGCTAATCATGTGGACCAACATTTTCAAAATAGTATGCCGGATCTTATACCGCTATTTCTCATTTCTGTTCTTAGATGAATGTCTGTTGTCCTCCTTTTGCAACACCAAGCTTGTAATTTTTCTGTTCTGTTACATTATATTGTGAAAATGTGAATTTTCCAGCTTTTTTGTTGTTAGAACGTCATGCAGACTAATTTACTTCATATTGTTTAAGGTTCTGGTCATCCATCCAGTTGTGGCCAGCCGTTCTAAAAATATTTTGAAGCAATGTAGCGCCGCTTTTAAATTTCTAGATTCGTGTGTGACAAATATTTGGGTACAATCACGGAATCACCCAGTGAAGTAATTGCATGATGGCATAATTTTCTCATCTACAAATATGAAAGTGAACCATTGATTCTCCCTGATATGATCAGAAGTAATGAGAAATACATGATTTTTATCATGGTATTCTACAATGTAAATAAACATATTTTATGTATTGAACCTCAAACATTGTAGCTTAGAAGGATTTTTTTCCCTTTAGGTTAACTAAATTTGCTTCCATTTCATGACTGACATTTGTTTTGCTCTATCCTTGTTTCTGTGTTTTTCTCTAACAGGGGGAGCTCCAAACAGTTTCATGGTTTCAGTTTCTTCCAAACGAACCAGATTCAACTACAACTTCTGAGAGAAGGTTTATGTTTAGCCCCTTATGACTTTTATGTTATATATCTTAGCTGCATTTGGACTTTCATTTATCTTCTAAAGTATTTCTCCATGTTCAGTTCGAAGGTTGAGCAGAAAGATGCTCTTAATAATATTGTGCTGTCAGCATATCTTCACTTACAGAGTGATGGTTTCTTAAGTACCTGGACAAATTCTTTTGTTGGTCCGTGGGACCCATCTCAAGGAGAGCACAATCCTGGTAATAAACTAATAATTACACGAGCCACTTTTTTGCCTTTAACATATTATTTTTCCAATTTTCCTCATATTTGGGCTAAGTTGATGCATGTTTCAGAACTTTCATTGTTCATCTCTTTTTTTTTTAAGAAAATTGTTTTACAGATGAGAAGATTAAGCTCTGGCTGTTTCTTCCTGGTCGTCACTCTGTGGTATCTGAAAGGGCTCAGGCTGCTGTACGCAAATTAAGAGGTTTGTATTGGTTGAACTTCTTTGATTGCATTGTCATTGTGCATTGCAGTGCTTGTGTTTGCTTATTTCTTTTGCTTGCTTTGTTCTGTAGTTGTTTCAAATGGTTTGTGGGTAGCACCAGGCAACTCAGAAGAGGTTGCAGCTGCTCTAACTCAGGCATTAAGAAATTCTTTAGAAAGGTATCCTTGCATTTTGGAATTTTAAGTTGTGCATCTTGTTAATTTTTTGTTCCAATTTGGTATTTTCCTTTTGCAGATCGCTAAGAGGGCTTTCCTATGCAAGATTTGGTGATGTTTTTACAAAATACAACCCCCCAACAAGAAATCAAAACAACTTTAGGTTTGTTAGCTAATGATTCAGGGGATAAGTGGCTTATTTTGTCATAAATGTCTGCAAAAATTCTTCACTGTTCATTGCTGTTTAAAGTAATATGAGACTTATTGGAGTATGTTGTTTTTTGGGGGAATTTATTGGAGTATGTGTTATTTCTGTGTTTGAATAGCTCTTTTTTTTTTGTTGGTAGTAACCTTCTTTTTGAATAACCCAACAGCAGCTTAAATTCATCACAAGGTGTTGCAATTTAATTTTGTTATTGTTGTTCCTTCGTTCACTGTAGGTGTTGCTAATGATTTCATGTCGTGATGCTAACCTTTAGATGCTATAAGAAGAATGTATTATGCTCCTACTCTATTATATAGTTACATTATCTTTGATATATAAAAGCAGCAGCCAGTATTCAAGAACATAATTGTATTTATTGATCCTTTATTCTCATTTAATTTTCAGCCGAGCACAGCATACAGTAGAGTTTGTCTTTGCTGCCACTGAAGAAGCAATATTTGTGCACGTTATAATATCTGCCAGGTCAGTGCTAAATGGTCATGGTTTCCCATTATATTGCCAGTCCTCTTCAGTTTATTTATGTATTGATGGCCTCAACTTCTAATGGTCTATCCTGCTAGGTATATGCGGAACCTTTGTAGTGATGATATAGAGAAAGTTCTCTCGAATTCTCCTCGTTCTATAGGTGAAGGTCTTCCAGGTACTGTTCCATTACTTTTGTTTTTACATCTCTTACTTTACTGGTCACCATTGCAACGCTGTTGAAAAAAACTGTGCTTTTTTATTACCTTTCTTGTTTGGCTTGTTTCCTTTCGATTTTTACAGTTATTTTTTCATTTAAGCAAAGTGAGATAAGGTGAATTAATCTACAATAGGAAATAATCTGAAATGGTTTTTTGTTGAGAACTTTATTGGCAAAAATACATTATGTTGTACGGGCAACTCTTTTAAAATAAAAAGTTCTAGATTGTGTCTCCTTTACTAGTAAGCGCTGTGGCAGGTGGTAACGGGTAAGCTTATAAAGCATAATTTAGTCCCTATTGCTAAAATTGCAAGGATGTCTCTTTCATTTTCATAGTACGTATTGTCTAGGTAAAAGCAAAAATTTTAGAAGTAATTGTTCTCCAAACAGGACTACAGTTTATAGGCCGAACCACAGCCATACAGTGGTATATTATACTTGGACTTTTGTCTTGATGGGCTGGTGAAGGGTCACATGCTTCTCATGAACCAAGAGTAAAGCTAATTCTACGAAGTTCTCAGCAGTTTAACTGAAAGACTTGCACCAAAGATTATTGACTTGTAACTTTAAGGATAAAGTCCAAATTACTACCCTCAAGTATAGCCAAAGTTTAAATAACCCCCTAAACTATTTTTTGGTTCATTTTATCCCCACAACTTTGCCATTTGGCTCAATTTATCCCCTACTACAATTTGTCTTTTTTTATTTCTCCATATATAAGCTTAATCTTAAGCTAAAATTTTACAATATGATAGGGACATTATAATACATTTTATAAAAATACATCATATTTTTTTATCATTATTTTCATATAGTTTTATATTCTAAGTAATTAATTTACTATTAAATGTCACGACCTATGAAAATAATTACAAAAAAATTATGATGTATTTTTTAACATGTGTTATTATGTGCTCTATGATCTCATAAAATTTGAACTTAAGATGACGCTTATACATGGAGAAACAAAAAAAGACAAATTTTACTAGGGGGGTAAATTGAGCCAAATGGCAAAGTTGTGGGGACAAAATGAATGAAAAAATAGTTTAAGGGGTTATTTGGACTTTGGCTATACTTGAGGGTAGTAATTTGGACTTTATTCCAACTTTAATTACTTTCTTAGCTGTCTCTGTTGGAAGATTCATATGTTTCCACCATTTCTTTGAGTTATACTTTATGTTTACTACATGAATTGCTACATTGAATGTTGCAGTTGTTGTTGCTCCTACTGGAATGCTGGGAAGGCTTGTTGGTTGTTGTCCAAGTGATCTTGTGAGACAAGTTTACTCAAGGTACTTCAAATGAAGTAAAATTGAATTTTATATTAAGCTATTTTTTTAGAAACATTCTGCTTAAACACGTGTGCATATTCTCAAGTAAAATTGTTTGAAGCCCCACTACTGAGATAGACTTGCCCGCCACTTCTTGATTGTTGGTTTCAATTTTATTTTCACATGAGCACTTGCATAAGATTTCATTATATGTTTTTATGAACGGTATTTTACTATTATATTATACTTTTGGGACATTTTTATATACAGAACACTTTGTTAACCAAGTTTTTGTAACAATTTTCAGCAAATCATCGGTTCCTAATTTACCAGGATTTACTCAACCTACCATGTGTCAGCTCAGAGGCCAAAGTTACTATGTTGAAGTTGCACTTGGCTTTCCAGTTGCTTCAACCGACAAATTATCTGAAGCAGAAAATAAACAGATAAAAAATGAATTGGATTCAGTGAAGGACCCTCAGCTGGGTGCAGATGGACAGAGAAAGCTAGAATCACCTGATGGCATTCCAGTTCTTGAAAGGACATTTATTTACCCACCGGAAGCTGTTTTGGTTCCTATGGTTCATAAGGCATTTGTTCGCTTTTCTAGTAAAAGGTACTAATCTCACTTTGATATTTTTAAAATAGAGGGGAGTGCATGATTTATCTTTTCTTCGCAGAATGTGGTTACAAGGCTGGTTGGGAAATTCATCATGGGAGGCATGGCCATTCTGGAATTTTTCTCCATCTTCTTACTTTCAGAACAGGTCAGTCTTGAACCGTGGGAGGGGTGTGTGTGCATGTAGTACATCCATTACCTTTATACAGATTAATATGTAGAGATAGAGTTCTCTCTTTGTTCCCTTGTACAGCTACTGAAGCTGGGGCTCATGCCCTGTTGCATGTAAAGCTTTGCTTTGATTTTTTTTTAGCCTTTTTTAAGTATATCTTACTACAGCAGGGATTTCCTTGCTGTATACTCCTTCCATTCTAAAATTGTTGTAATCGGTTAGTTCAAATTTAAACTAACCAGCGACAACAATTTTAGAACAGAGTGAGTATATTTTTAAAAATAGATCAATATGCATTTTTTTCTCTTTGAACCATGGTTCATAAATTCTTGCAAATAGAATATAGTTACATGTAAATTTGTTTGTGACCATTGATAGCCAAAGGAATAGGATTAAGCTGTTTTATACATGTTTTCTGTTATCAACTTTGTTTTATCCATAGCTTCCACACTAATTGTTGTGATCTTTTTTTTTATCTATATTGTTGTGATCTGTTAGCAGCTCGTTCCTTGGATCTTCTCGTGGACTTGGAGTGAATTCTAATTTTCTGAGACTGAGAAGACAAAAGAACAAGTGCAACAGCATGGGTAGTAGTATTAGCAGCGTGAGTAGCACTTCCAGTGGAGGTGATCATACAGTGGCTATTGAAGGTGATCTGTTAGCTGATGGTGACTCTATGGCATGCTGTCAGTCTGGTATGCCATTCAACAATGATAATGCCGGCAGCAAGAAGGTATTGATTACAGTCCTTATAAACTTTCATTTTTAGTATATAGAGTCGATCTTTTCCCAATGCTACACATCGCTAGCAAAGTGGTGTCTGTTTCTTTTCTTCTCACTATTATAGTATATGCAGTATATGGCCTATCTATATCCTTTTTTTTGGATGGAATTACAGTATGGGAAACTATATCCTTGTGAATTGTGATTGCTACCTTATATAATGACATGCACTTTCCCCCCTCAAATTCAACGGAGCAGAAACTCAAATAAGAGGATAGACTGAATGTCCACATTTCTTTTTATAAATGCATAGTTCTTGGTCTTGTGATTTCTGGAAAACTGTGTATGCAATTGCAAAACACTTTGGGCATTGAAGTCATGTTTGATATGGAAAAAAAGAATGTGAAATAGAAGCACAATGTATTCATAGAGTGTTTTGGGGAAGATTTAACTATTGATGGCAGTTATATATATAACAAAATCTACATAATAGATAATTCGAGTGTCTACAGATAATACCTTCTTGCCGTTACCACCAGCTGTGCTAGTTTCTACATAGAAAAGTTTTGTAATTAATTTTTTATTTTATTCAAATATCAATTTAACCTTCATCTATATTCAGAAAAAACGCGTTCCATCCATCCATTTATCCCGTTAATGCTTAAACTATCAATATTTAAACGTATTGTTCTTTAATGTAGCCAGATGCACACTAAGATCAGATAACCATTATGCATGTTGCACCATTATACACTCATACTATTATGCTTCTACGCACGAGTGTTGTTCTATCAATATATTCATGACACTATTTTTGAAACAGTTATCCAAGCGGCCTCATTCAGAAAAAACAGAAGTTTCGTCTCATGCTGGCAAAGAAATTGAAAACGTAGAAGGCGCACATGGTCAGGGTGGACGCCCTTGGGGCTGGGATGAAGAGGGTGTTGTGATGGACATCAATATACTTCTCTTGGAGTTTGGAGATTTTAGTGACTTTTTTCAAGAGGAGGAATTAGATTTTGGTGAGGTAGGCATTCTATAATCTTCCTGTTATTTTTATTTTACCAGTGGACTGGTTATTATAACAATATCTAAGGGCGTAAGTAATGCATGAGACTCATCGTGATAGCGCTGAGTTGAACTTTAGGCTAATGATAGTATTACGAATTTATATTACTTTGCAGATATTCATTACATTCTATTCTGATAAATGTATCATTAGTCACAACATGCTGTTATGATATACTCCCTCTGTCCCAATTTATAAGTCATTCTGGGTGTTGGCACGAGAATTAAGAAGAGTGGAAAAGATGGGATGTACTGAATGAGGAGAGAGATAGAGATGAGAAGTATTGTGAAGAGATAAAGGTGTCTCGGGAAGTGAGAATGACTGATAATTTGGAAAAAAATTGAGGACTCCAGAATGACATAATTTGGGACAGAAGGAGTATTGCGTTAGCTACTACTATTGCAATTTTGTGATGCTAGGAATGAGGTGCTGCTGCGACCTTGTGTAGATTTTAACCAGTGACTTCTTTTAAGTGTGCAGGTCATAACCAATGGCTTTCTGAGAACTAATTATAATATACATTGGTTGAACTTAAAACATGTTAATTGCAATAGCAACCAAACCTGATGAAAAATTTCTTTTGACGTATAATCCCGTCCATGTTTGCCTTATTTGGCTAGAATCATGATGTAACTATTGATTATTTGCTTGTTGGAGCTGAGCAATTTGGAGCATGATAACTAATATTATTTGACAGTGATGGCATGCTATCTTTGATGATGACAGATTACAAATTGGGCAAATGCTCATTGAAAGTTGACCTAAGTGTTGGAAACTTGAAATTTCTTGCAAATCATATTGTTTTGTTGCAGATAGTGTTTTAAAATGTTACTCCCTCCATTTCATTTTATTTGACGTTTTGGAGACGGCACACGGAATAAAAACGAGTTGGTGGTTCATTTAAGTCCATCGCAGGCAGTCCACAGTGGGATCCCCTCCTCCCACCGGCCACCACGCTTCGCAGACTTTGGGTTGGACGAAAATACGGAGCCAACGACAACATCAACTTAGGTGATGCAGATACCAAAGCTGCTACCGATGGCAACGCAGCCAATGGCGCCAGAGCCCCGGCCCCAAGCCTCGACCTTCTCCGCCCCGACGCGACGGCTCCGCGGCCTCGAGGCCGCGACATCCTCCGTCCCGGCGCGATGGAGCCGCGATGCCCTCCGCCCCAGGCTGCGACACCCCCGCTCTGTGATGCGACGGTTCCTTCGCCTCGGTCGCGACGCCCTCTTCCCCGGTGCGACGGCTTCGCCTCAGCCGCGAGCCTCGACCTCCTTTGGCCTAGGCTGTGCCGTTTCCTCTGCCCAGGTTGAGACGAGCAAGGCCATGGTGGGAGGAGATTGGGGACATCACCTCACTATGTGTGGGTTTGGGAGGAGATTGGGGGAGGGGAGGAGCGGTGTCGAGCTTGCACAGGAGGGAAGGAGCGGCGCCGAGTCCGCACAGGAGGGGAGGAGCGGCGCCAAGCTCGCACAGGGGATTGGGAAGGGGAGGACCGGAGGAGCTGTGCTAGGCACACCGCACATGAGGAAGGAGATTGGGGAGGCGAGAACAGGAGGGGCTCTATAGAAGATCCTGTTTCCATGAGTTTCGAGGCCTGGCGTTGCTTAGGAAGTCGAGAACGTCAACTAATATGAAAAAAACTCCAACGTCCAAAACGTCAACTATTTTGAAATGGAGGGAGTATGAGACTGGATGTTGCGAAAATTGGAAATAGGACAATGTTTCATAGTTTTCGTACAACATTCGTGAGTGTTGCTGCCTCATTTTGAAACAAATACTGCAAATAACACGAGCAGCGAATTTCTAAGCATGTAATACTTAGCTCATTTTCACTTGATATATACTGGTACAGATCCCTGTAAAAGTATGCCTTTTTATCTTAATCTTTTGGTCGATTTTTTTTCCTTCCTATGTTTTTTAACCTTTTTTTCTTTTCCATCTTCTTCCACTTTCTTTATCTTTTTCTGCTAATTCTTGTGGCTTTCATCTCTAGCTATCCCAACTTGCTTGGGACCAAAATGCTTGTTTAGTTCATGCAGTTAACATTTCATTTCATATAGCCTCCAGGTACTGCTGAATCACATGCTCTTGTAATTCCTGCTTCCGATTGTGGAGATGTCGTATTCCATGATAGTCCATCAACAGCTGTGGAAATCCCTGAGCAAAGACTTTCTCCAGTTGGTTTCACATCTTTGGATACATTTGACCACCAAAGTCTAGCACCTGTTCAGGATGTTGTTTCTAGTGCACAGGAGCCTCAAAAAGATATCACAACGCCTGCACGGTCTCAGCCCTTAGCGTTGTCATCTGGTAGATTTGATTATGTTACCAAAGCTGAAGCAATTCTTACATTTGCACCAGAATATGCTGCGGTTGAAATTCCTGCTGTTCAGGTGCCAACTTCATTGTTTACGAATCCGTACTTGCCAATGTCAAAGAAACCAGGGAGTTCGAGTTTTAGCTCTAGAGTTTACTCATACAATGTTACACAAAGTTCAAAAATTGAATCCACGCAAGACAAACCCGAGAAGCCGGGTAAACTATCTTATGGTAGCCTTTCACGAGATGTTGGTTCATCAAACTTATACACACTTGTCCAAGGTGGTAAGAGAGAGAGTGACAAGAGCTTCAACAATGCCGACATACAGTCATGCAAAGAAGAAATATCACCACCTATTTCTGGTGCGACTTCATTTAGTTCTCTGGTTTCACAAAAGAAAAGTGACAGCATGTTTAATGCTGGGTATTTTCTTCTATCAATGAAGACTGCTCTTGCAACTGAACTTGAATGCATCACATTCCAGGCCGCCATGTGCAGAATAAGGCATACACTATTGTCTTTGCGAAGCAAAGCATCTGCTGAAACCAAAAGTGCTTCGTCCAGTTTCATGGAGATAGAGGCCAGCAACAAGTCAGATCTCATCCCCAAATATGACATAAGAAAGAAAGAAAATATGACAGCTAGGCTATCTAGTGATGTTGACCGTGAAATGTTCGATAGACCATTAATGGAAAATGTGGGAGTGTGGAGGCCAGTTGGGGCCCCTAAAGGGGCCAAACCTCTTGAACCTTTAACTGCCAAATCATTTACCTGTGCAAACCAAAGTCTCTCTGTACAAAGACAGCCTGTTGTGGATCTTCTCAGTGCCATGGCTCTGCTAGTTCAACAATCCACTTCATTCGTGGATATTTCACTTGACATGGATGATGGGGATGGTTCTTTTTTCTGGCTTTCCTTGGATGAGCAGAAGCGGCGTGGATTCTCATGTGATCCTTCAATGGTTCATGCTGGATGTGGTGGTCTCTTGGGAACTTGTCACTCGAAGGATTGTGCTGGTGTTGATTTAGTTGATCCTCTTTCTGCTGAGGTAAAATCTGATGTTAACTTCCTTCATGACTGATGATACTTCTGCATTATATTGTTTTCCACCTTACTGTATTCACATTCAATTTCTATATTCCGGTGCAGGTTTCAGATTCATCAATGATTAGTTTGTTGCAGTCAGATATAAAAACAGCTATTAAAACTGCCTTTGTAAACATGGATGGCCCACTATCAGTGATTGATTGGTGCAGGGGTCGAGGCAATGCAGCTGAGTCTGTAGCTATGGGCGATGCATACTCCTTTCAATACTCCACTGGTGATATCCGGGAGCCACCAAGCTCTATATCTATTGGCGGTGATTCAATGAGCCCACCCCAGCCTAGTGCTAGCAACCGTGGTATGACTGCATTGACAATTTGAAATTTTCTTTGAACTTGATATTTCTGTTGTAAATTTAGTATTGACAAGGGATCAAGAAATGATGATCACACCTGAGATTGAATGTCAATGCAGGAACCTCAGAGTTGGAGCTTCAAAAGGGATTTCATCGTGTCAGACCAACTATTGGTGTCCTCCCTTCACCGTCATTGCTTGTTGGGTAGCATGCCTTTATTTTTTATGAATTAGATTCACCAACCAAGTAAATATGCCTTTATGGATTACTGATGAGTTGAAACCGCAGGTACCAGGACGATTGGTTGAAGACCTCAGTGAATGGTCTTAAAATGTGGGAGAAGGCTCCTTTTGAACCATATGCATCGCCCAAGCCAGTAAGATTTGTTCAGCAGTTTTCTGCCCTAATGCCTTAATCCTTATTATCCCCCAAACCCCTACCCAGTCCTATACCAGTAATGCACCCACACTAGCACATCATGAAACGCCCACCCACCAAGACACATGCAAGCACAAACGATGTGCCTTATTGACACGCTTATTGAAGATTGAGGCTGGTGCAACTAAACAACTGGAAATCAAAAACTAGTGTTAGCTGTTTCTCAGAAAAGAAGCTGTTTTCTGGAATAGTGGAGGCTTCCCCATTTAGGGCTTTAAATACATGAAAATTTAAGTTTTGTATTTGCTATTGAGGAAATTTGTAATCCATATTTTCCATTTGTATCCACAACCCCTCACATCTCGGTCCAGTGTGAGACGGTTAAGTATGCAAGGGACCAGATTACAACTCTAGACTGGTAGTTCATCCATTGTTTCGGTTGTCCTGGATGAAAGCACAATGATATATGACTCAATAGCTTTTTGTTTTCATGGTTTTATGTTATTGTTACTATATTCTTTGCCCAGGTATTGATATGATTGCCTTATTATTGGTGATTGATAAGTTTTTTGTTTTTTCATGCTTCTAGGTTAATTACTATGCACTATGCCCTGATATTGATATGCTCACTTCTGCGGCCACTGATTTTTTCCTGCAGCTTGGTACAAGTAAGTGTGCCATTTTTCGTCTTGCTTCAGATTTTGTCTAGTCGTGGCTCATGAATGTGTATTGGCTATGAGGAGTCCATTCCTTAACTGTTGTCTCTTTAGAAATGTTGTGTAGACTCAATACTCTGAACACATACATTCACATTTTTTTAGGGAACATACACTCACATATTGGTGGTTCAAATCCAAAGAGGACTGTCTTTATAGATTTTCCTAAACATTAAAATTTGATGGAGAACGTGATTTGTTTGTTACTGTAGTGGAATATCAACTCATGATTTAGCAATCTCAAACCATCACTGTATTTGATTGTGGTAATGTGTTTTTGACAACAATTACAGTCTATACTAATTCCGTGGCTTTATAGTTTATGAACTTTGCAAACTGGGAACTCATTCGGCACAGAACAGTGGAGGACAAATGGAACTTTCCCCTGCAAAATATTTGCCTTCAGGACTTGTCCTTGTTGAGTGTCCTGATCAAGTCAAGGTTGGAAGCAGCCACTTAAGTTCGATCAGCTCAATAAGTGACTATGTTCAAGCTCTTTCAAAAAATTGGAGTGTTAAAAGCTTTGTATCATCTCTGGCAAAGATACTTAAGGATATCAAGCTCACTTCAAATGTTTCGACAAATCAGAAAGAGAATAGCAGGGGACCATGCACTGTAAGGCCTTTGCTGATTTTGTTCTTTTCCAACTGGTTTGATCTAGTAGAACCTAACAATATGATAGCTGCTTCTCTTTTCTCTTGTAATGTTCTGTATTGGTACCCAACAAAATTTTATGTTCATATTTCTGTTTAGTTTACTCCACATTTAACTGTTTATATTTTGACAACCTATAGTATTTATTTTTATTTTCCTTCTTTTATTTTTCTATTGAGAACAGTTGGGTGAACCTCCCAAAAATCACTGAAAAAAACAGTGGTGTCCAAACGAATTTTCTTAAAACAAAATAAGGACAAGGCTATTTTTAAGTCTTGGATATGATACCTCTCAATTTCTTGGTTGTTTCCTTAACAAAAGAAGGATAATTCTTTATTTTGATACAAGGGATTACTTTTTTTTACCTTACCAGTTCGATTTTATAAACCTTTTTTTTTCGTGCTTCAGACTTCTAAAATTCCCAGATGTGCTTGATGATCTTCAACTCTTGCTGCACTATGTTTGAAACGACATCACATGTTAAGTGTTGTAGTAGAAAAAAATAATGAACCAGGCTTTGTTTAGAGGGTGCTGAGGTGAATCAGGAACCTAGACATTCACATGAAAATTTATTCAAATTCTACGTGGATGAATGGGGTCACATGTTTTGCACATAATGGCAATATGATAATTTATTATAAGTTGTAACTTATTTTAACGCCAGAGTCCATTATTCATGCAGGTCATTTATGTAGTCTGCCCGTTTCCAGAACCCTCTGCGGTTCTGCAGACTCTGGTCGAGTGCTCTGTTGCTCTTGGGTATGCTATTTCATCCCCAGAGAGGGAAAGGAAATCATTCTTATTTTCTCATGTTGCCAAAGCCCTAAACTGCAGTGCTTCTGCAGATGAAGCATCAGCAGCTAATGTTGTGATGCTATCTGGGTTCAGTATACCGAAGCTTGTCTTGCAGATTGTTACTGTTGAAACTTTGCTGAGGCTCCATAAGTCAAACAATGAGCTTGCTGTTTTAAAAGACATAGCATTCACAGTCTACAACAAGGCTCGACGAATACCACGGGCTGTTTCCACAAGTGACATGTTTCAGTCACCTACTTATATGGGTAGATCTCAATCCACAATGATGCATGCTACATCTCCTGGGCCTACCCTTTGGAAAGAATGCCTAGCTCCTCGGATGTCTGGACCAACTCTTTCACGAGAAACAGATTTTGATGCACCCATGAGGTCGGTAGCTTGGGATAACTCATGGCAACCTCGTACTGGAGGGTTGCTGGACCCAAGTAAGATCCCAGATTTGTGTGCTCAAGAAGATAGGAAGTATGCCTTTGAGCCACTTTTCATACTCGCAGAACGTGGGTCTGTTGATCATAATGCTTTACTGGAATCCTCAAAATCTGGGGTGGATGCAAGTGTCACTGGGGCTTATACCTCAGTTTCAGGTGGTGGCTCTGATAGTGGAGTGAGGCCTCTAATCGAAGGGTCTGAGAACGATAATGCAGAAAGTCTTCATTGCTGTTATGGTTGGACTGAGGACTGGCGATGGTTAGTATGCATCTGGACAGATTCAAGAGGAGAGTTACTGGACAGCTTAATATTTCCCTTCGGTGGTATTAGTAGCCGCCAGGACACCAAAGTTCTTCAGAGCCTTTTCATCCAAATTCTGCAGCAGGGTTGTCAAATAATGTCATCTTCACCTGAGGCGAACAATATGAAGCCAAGAGATGTAATAATAACCCGTATTGGAGGTTTTCTTGAACTTGAAATTCAAGGTATAGCCTTTTGATAATAAACTCAATCTTTTTTTAGACTATAATGAGTCTATATTTTGTATGCAGAGTGGCAAAAGGCAATATACTCTTTTGGTGGTAATGAAGTCAAGAAGTGGCCTGTGCAGTTACGCCGGTCTATACCTGAGGGCATTTCATGTAACACTAATGGACCGACACTTCAGCAGCAAGAAATGGCCTTAATTCAAGATAGGAACATGCCATCCTCGCCAAGCCCATTGTACAGCCCACATTCGAAGTCTAGCTTCATGAAAGGTGGAGGCAGCAAAAAACAGATCTTAGTGGAACAAACTGGAATGGACAATTCAAGGGGTTCATTGCATTTGGTTCGCAGCATCAGTTTGGTTGCAGTGTCCCAAGATCATTCGCTGCAGCTCACATGCCATGCTGATTTGTTAACCAGACCTACTTCTGGTAAGTATTTCCTGAATATATATGCCACTGTATATTACATAGGTAGATATCTTTCAGATATCAATTTGTGCCTATTGTGGATCTTTTTTCAAGCATGCATTCCCCCCTGACACAATAATTATGTTATGCCTTATTGGACCTTATCACTGCGTGAATCTACTGAAATCATTTTAACCCATGACATGTTTATCTGTGTAATAAGCCATTAGAAAAATTTTGCTTTGATTTTGGGTGGCTGCCCAAACCTGCTGGGATCTCTCTCTCTCTCTCGTGTGCACGCGTTGTGGGCGTGCTAAAAAAAGGTCTCTTTTTTTTTAAGGAAATCAATAATAAATGAAGCCTGCTTGACAAATTGTGGCCTTTTTTACAGGTGAAGGCGGTAGCAGTGGCCCCTCTAGTTACTTGGAAGGGTTTACCCCTGTGAAGTCCATTGGGTCAATGCCAGCGTCGCACTCGTACCTTCTAGTTCCTTCCCCAAGCATGAGATACCTGTCTCCTGCAACATTACAGCTTCCAACATGCCTTACATCAGAGTCTCCACCCCTTGCCCATCTATTGCACAGCAAAGGGACTGCCATTCCCTTGGCAACAGGATATGTTGTCTCCAAATCGATTCCACCTGTAAGAAGGGACTCTGCACAAATCACCAAGGAGGAGAGGCCCTCGGTCCTTTCGGTTAATATCATTGATCACTATGGGGGGAGCATTGCTGCTGTTCAAGAAAAGATGAGCCGGGGGGCTGGCGGCAGCATGAGCAAACAGGGAAGGAATTTTGCTCAGGAAACAACTCGAGACTACGAGTTGGAGATGCATCATGTCCTAGAAACTGTGTGCGCTGAGCTTCACTCCCTTTCGTGGATGACAGTAAGCCCGGTCTATATGGAAAGGCGCACGGCGCTGCCCTTCCACTGTGACATGGTCCTAAGGTTGAGGCGGCTTCTCCACTTTGCTGATCGGCATCTCTCTCAACAAGCAGAGACGGGGGAGGTGTCTTAAGAGGGATAACTAGATGGCATGTAGTTCTTACACAGGAAAAAACAAAGGTGAAATGGAGCTTCAGAATTCAGTGTTGATGTACTATTCTAGATAGGTAGGAGGGGGTTCATGGACGAGCCTTCCGTCTTGATTTTACATTTTAGTGGGTTGAGGCTGTAATTTAATCTGCAGCAATATGCTGATACCTCTCCCTTGATGAAGTATATTTGTAATAACATTTAGTTTAATTGATCCAGTAAATAGAATATGTGGTAAACAAAAGAGAATTTAAACTCATTGGAAGGGAATGTTATGCGTCATAGAATGCCATGCTGTGCGTCCCCCCCAGCCCATCCCAAACCTGCAGGCCGCAGCAGCAACGAGCCCACATGCCATGCTGCATACCCGAAGCCTGGTGAGCCACTTCCAGGCCAATCATTTTGTACGCCTGTTTCTCCACACAGCTTTCCTGCCGGCAACTCGGCTGCTAAAACAGAGGTCAGAACGAAAGCGACCAAATCTCGCAACAGCGAGTTCCCCCCACCCCTCCTCCCTCCCTCACTTTCCCTCTCCTTCCTCGGCGCGATCCAAACCCGGCCATGGACGGCGGGGAGCAGCCGCCGGACACGGAGATGGCGGACGCCGGCGCGGGCGGTGCGGGAGCAGGACAGCAGCCGGCGGGGGGCGCAGGCATGATGGATAATATCCAGGCGACGCTGACCCACGGCGGCCGTTTCATCCAGTACAACATCTTCGGCAACTTGTTCGAGGTCACCGCCAAGTACAAGCCCCCCATCCTCCCTATCGGCAAGGGCGCCTACGGCATCGTCTGGTCCGCCTCCCTTCTCCCTCCTCCAATTGAGCGGCGTTCTTGTCCGTCCCTCTGATTCGTGCGTCTCTCTTTCTCTATCGCTATGTGTGTGGCAGCTCGGCACTTAACTCGGAGACGGGGGAGCAGGTGGCCCTCAAGAAGATCGCCAACGCCTTCGACAACAAGATTGACGCCAAGCGCACGCTTCGCGAGATCAAGATTCTACGTCACATGGACCACGAGAATGTAAGCCTAACCACCTTACCACCAATCCATCCACCACCTCTGCCAAATGATCCTCGTAATTTTTTTTCGTCTTACGGGGGAGCATATTTGAGATTCTCGTTAAATGCTTGTGGGTAGCATTAAATCGTGGTGGTTGGGGTTAAGTGCTTAAATGATTGGGTTCGCTACAGCTCGCCTAACCTAGGGGAACTTTCCTTGCTCCTCTTGGCCGGGGATGAGAGGTGCAGGAGTAGCTGTAGACATGCCTGAAAAGGAGCCAACCGCCTTTTTGAGATTTTATTCATGGTGTTTTCGAAGGAGCGAGGGGCAGGAGTGGTGTGAACAACCTGCAGCAACTCTTAACTGCTGATGTTATGTCAGTCACTCGAGGACCAGCCTAGTGCTTTCCCTTTTTACTAGATCACCCCTATCCGATGGGAATGTAGTGGACTCCAATGTACACACTTGGTACTCCTAGGGTACTTGGGAGCTGAGGAGTATTACTAGTTTTGGAAAGGGAAAAATATAGGATGACTATATGCTTGACTTGGACCCTTAATGTGAAAGACTGTGACAGGAGTCCAAAACAAAAGTCTGTTGTATTCCTATAATCCTATTCAATCATTTTAATTTGTCCGAACAGGCATTTTTCCTTTTATGGTCAGCGTTAGTTAGATACCTTTTGAATTAGTGGTAACGGTATGCTGTTATTGCTAGAAAGCTGTTGATGAGCTGAATATTTGGAGTATGATTAATAATTTTGTACGTTGTAGATAACTACTGTATTTTAATAAATGACACGATGAAAGTTGTGCACACAAATGCTGTGTCCTTTTTCTAATATTCACGTGTGCAAAAGGACATCATTGGATTAGGCAATGTCAATTACTACTTTAATAATGTACTCACTCTGTTTTTATTTTGATGTCATTAGGGCAGGGAAACTAGTTCAAATATATACTGACCTTTTCACCCTGATGACGGCAAAACCAAAATTTAGGGGCTAGTTTTTTAGAGTTGACATGTTAGTGTTCAGCTACATTTATAGATTTTCAGAAAACACTTCTGTGATTCGTATTCTTTGTACTATTCTGCATGTCAGTCCTCCCAAAAGCACAACGTGGCATGTGGGAACATATGCTCCCTAATATGTAGATTTGGCACAAAAGGTCAATTAAGGTGTACACACATGGCAACAGAAAAATAGAACATGCAAAACTGTATGTAAAAATGAATGTGCACAAAAAATTTTTATTGCGATACAAATTTGACAGCTGAATTCCAGGTTAAACCCGTTAATAGCCATAATGTGCAAATAAACTGGAATTACCCGACTTATTTCATCAGAGAAATTGGGGCAACTATGAAGAACATTGTTAATGACGCTCTTCTGTGGACTGTACTGCTGCAGTTATTGGAACAATATCAGATTTAAATTCTAGCACCATGAACTAATGTATCTGATTCAAATTCGTTTTTCTATGCAGATTGTGGCAATAAGGGATGTCATACCTCCTCCTCAGAGGGAAGCATTCAATGATGTGTATACTGCATACGAATTAATGGATACTGATCTACATCAAATTATTCGCTCAAATCAAGCTTTGTCCGAGGAACACTGCCAGGTACTTCTTTTGTTTTATCTAAGGAAAAAAAAAAACTCGACCTGCAGGGGGTAAGACCACCCCTGCAGTATTACATTAAGAAGAGACCTTCTCACGCAAGTCGAGAAAGCCTGTGAACCCCTGCCCCACCTTTGCACAATGGAACCGTTGCCCATGTGAGCTGGGGCCAGGCCTTACACCTGTGATTTGGTGTGGGACAGATGAGATGATTTTTTTTAACCTTAGTCTGAATTTCGTTCCCACGGGAAAACGAACACATTACCTAAGGGGTGCTACGGAGGCAACTTAACCGCTAGGCTAAAGACCCTTTCATGATAAGGAACAGATCTTATGGTCAAAGTGGCAAGTTTTTCACATGATGTGTGAGGTTTAGTTCAAAGTAGATTATCTTTTCTGTTTCTTGTTGGTCTTTGTTACAAGTTTTGTTTGTGTAAATTTCTCATTCAGGACTGTATTCTGTTTGGTTTGCCTGATATTATTGAATATTGAATATTGAACTGGAATATGAAAGTATGATGGCTTTTAAGGGCAACATAGATATCACCTTCCCATGCTTGTCAGCTTCAAATGCATTGGCATTGTTGAGGCATGATTCCCTGACTAGAAGTGTATTCCTGATGTTGGAGTAGCTTATCTGTTACCACAATTCTGTATGTTTCTTATAGTGGCACTTGTTTCAAACACTACAAAATCATTCTGATTTACTCCATGTTGCTTTGTTGTATAAAACATGTTGATTCTGGGTCATAGCTGATAATTGTTGCCAAATTGTTCCTAGATTTTTATCCATTTTAACATCTACATTTCTGTCTATTGAGTGTATTTCTGGAACACTAACCTTCACCTCTGTGCGCTTTATTTGTGAAAGGATAAAGTCCAAATTACTAC
>BCLH01000687.1:87822-100668 GCA_001602315.1 Zoysia pacifica
AAATTTCACTAATGATAAATCAAATAATAACAAAAAATTTCACATTTAAACAAATTTTTTGAATAAAACAAATGATCAAAGTTGATATTAAAAATCAACCGTGTCAATATTTTAAAACCGGAGTGAGTATCTCATTTGCAGCAACCACAGGAACGAAAAGTCATGATAAACTAAGAATGCTTTTCTTGTTTTACCATTTTACAAATAGCAAATTATCAAAACACTGCTCCCACGCTTTAAGGGAAAACAGCATGAATACGTGGTCAGTCTTACGAATTGATATACATAGAGAATGAATAGACCTCGTTATAGAAAATTTCGAGGTTCAAAAATTTATATGTGCATACTGTGTTCGTGTAACATTCTCAAAAAAATTTCCACTGTAAGCAAGCATACCAATATGTACCAGCTGCCAACCTTCTCAACATAGGAATCTCATTGGAGTTAGCTTTTGGCTTGAAAGTGTAGTTAGCCTCACCTTTCAATTAAGACGAGAACTCAACAACCATCCTGATGCATTTAAAGCTCACACAGATCAACCTAGCCTTAGCTGTGTTCTTCATTATGAGAAAACTTCCATATTGCCTATTATTTCAAAAGGCAGGCATGGTATGCTCAGGCAACACAGGCGTGAACAAGCCTGCCAGAATTAGACATCTTAGGTCATCAATATATTGGTTATGGAAGAATGGATAATAGCAGATAAAATAGCATAAAGCTGCATAATCTTCACAAAAATCATTTTCGTATATTAGCATTGATATTCCCAGGTCATGCTTCACTACAACTCTAGCTGGAGCATTAAGGGCACAGAAATGATTTTGGATCTAAAAAAGTTACTCCCTCCGATTTTTAATTGTTGACATTGGTTAATGCAAATACCATGTCTCTGACAAGACAATACAGAAACAGGGAAGATCAGGATTTTCAGATTTGTGACAAAAATAGGACAAATGAAGCAATATGTATTTTTCTAGGCAAATACCCACAAAATTTGAACTAAATTTAGCCCTCGCAGACACCCACTTGCATCCCTATGTATCATAGTTTCTAGTTTGATATGAAAATAAGCATTTGTTAGTTACCAATAAAGCTTTTCTTTCCACATGCTCATGCATTGCACCATAAAAAGAACTATGGGACTACATTCCATGTCTCAAAGCAATTTCTTTTACTTAGACGCTGACAAAATTTACTGACCAAATGCAGAGTCTCATACATGTCTATCGATTCTCTGGACAGGAAAACAGGAATTCTTACCAGTGGCAGTTAAAATGTCACCATTTTACAACATTACGTATCTTCCTCCTCATCCTGACATTCCAAGTCATCTAGAATAACATATTTGGCATCACCATTAAATGGTGGTGAATCATCATCCTCATTTGTCGGGCCCTTTTTGAATTTCTCGTACCTGTGATTAGTGAAGAATATTTTTACCACATGAAAAGCAACTTGCCAGTGTGGCGTATAGTAAGAGTTTAACTACTAACTAATCCATTAACATGTTGACAGTCGATGCAAAATTTCTTCAGATGCACAACAGTCAGTTTACCGAAACATCAGCTACCTACCAACCATGGAATACAAGCTATAACTAGACATTTACCATGCTATAGTATTCTGAAAGGCTATATACTAACACTGAAAAAATAAACATCAGAAAAAAAACATTTACCATTCATTTCAACGTGAGATAAAAACTCAGGCTATGAACTGACCAGATTATGGAAGAAATTTCAGTTTATTTATTTAGCACTATAACTTGATTTGCCAAACATATTGATCCCTATTATGAAAGGTGCAAAAAAGCTTGTTTCTGTACAAGTTAAAAGACAATGAAATCACATTTGACTCGTGCATGGGCCATGAGTATGGAAATGCTCTAAGAATGGAGTACGTACTTGTACCAATTGAATAAGCCAACACCGACCATAATGGTGACCAGACCAACCCCTTTCAACCAAGTAAATTCATCATGGAAATAAAATACTGCAACCTGAAAGATCAAGATAAAAGGATATTTAATAACACATATCGATTGACTCCTTATTTTCTTTCCGAATTACATGGAGCCTAGAACTATATAACCACTTCCTGATCTTTGGGACTATAAAGCTCATGATATGGCTAGCTGCAGAAAGTAAGTTTTTGGTGTCAACTGCATGTAACTCTTTTGAAAGGCTCCCGAATATCACCCCCCCCCCCTCTATTTGGATAGTTTGTACCCTCCCTTCTCTTTGGATACTTAGTATGAAGAAACATAAGGCACTTCTCAGAAGCCATCAATTGTCAACAATCTGTGTCGTCCCGATTTTCTTCACATAAAGTGCAATTCATGGTAACATTATTTGCATATATAATAGTTAAAGTAGGATAATAATAGTTCTCAATAGGTTTATGAAATCCAGATACCACTCAAATGTAAATGTGTATGAAATATTACCAAAATGGTTACGGCTTCTTTCACTACCCCAGCTATTGTCACAGTTATGGCACTAGTTGCTGAAACAAGTATATACTCCGTTAAAACCTGCAGTTATAAATTGTACATCATGAACTCTGTAATGAGTACTGAAACTTCAGTTATCTAATCACATAAACATTTGTTACCATGAAAAAAGCCAAGGTCCCTCCGATTAGCATAAGTAAGCAACTGCGCATGACATGCCACGGGTCATCAAAATATGCATTCTTCTGAAAGTCACTCCATGGATCCAATAATAGAGATAGTAACAGGGTGGCTATAGCCATCACTGGGGTAACATGGCTCATCAAGGTAATTGGATTTTTCAGGCCTGCCAGAGAAAGATAGCTCATGAACTCCTGTTAGTCAAAATAGGATTGCTAATTTTAGTACTAAAATAACATTAGCACCACTTGTATCCAGGTTCAGGGCTGTAGAAGAAAACTGTGGTTGGAGCTACTATGCTCTAGGAAAATTTGGTTGGCTACAGAAGAAACTGGTGCTAATTTGTATCAAGCAGGAGTGACGTTCCTATAGTTCAGAAGCCAAAGATCAACAGTACAAGATGCAGTATACCCTGGGTTCAACTTATATCATGCCTCAATACATTCTAAATTGCTAGATGGTGGTTTTGGAAAAGAGAGGGTAGATCTCTCATCCAATCTTATGAGTATCCGACTTTGGAACTGCACCAACTCATTAATAGTGGTAATGGAAAGAATCCAGCTCATTCATCCGATAAACAAAAGCAAGACAGGCTTTTATTCAGTCAAGAAATAACTTACAGGTATGCATAAACAAACCAAAGAAATAGTTCCAGATTTCGAACAATTCACGAATCAGGAAGAAACAATTCTTTATTATTTTGTTAGATAGAACTCAAGGATATGGAAAATAATACATACCATAGGTATCTTTCTTGAAATCCAAAGATACACATACACAAAAACAAAACAAATTATTAGAACAGAGTACATGAATGAAACAAAAAAATGGAACATGTGAGATTGGTTACAGCTCCTGAACAAGTACATTACACATACTTGCAAGAGAATTTGAGTCATCGACCAGCGGAATCCTGACATAACAGCAGCAAGCGTCACAAAAATGAAGCCCCAGAAGTCGAACTCAGTCTCCTTGGCAACTGGGAAAAAAATGTTTCAATTGAAAAAACAAGTCCAAAAAGCATGTGGCATTTGCAAAGGACTGCTCAGAATGCGACAATTAACAGAATGCATGGATAAGAAGAGTTAGAAGAATTATATGCTACTAAGTTCAAATTTACTACAAATATCAGGATGCAACTTTTGACATGATCATAAACATAAACAGATTTAAATTTCAAACAGTGCAGCCCATGCAAATATACGAAGACAGAATCAGATAAAAAAAATGTGTTACTGTTACTTAACCAGTACTGCAAAAATTATATACAAGAAGGAAACAAAAGTTTTTTATTATGAAATTCAAGCCCTCATATGTTACATACCTGTCAATAGAACTCCAGTAGAAATGACAGTTATGATTCCTAGAAGCTTGACGCTGGGACTTTCCAACCTTACAAAATGGATGGAACTTTCAGAGGCACATATTACAGTAAACAAAGGATATCAAATAACCAAAGATGTGCGCATGTTATTTCGGAAATGCTAATAACACCCTTCCCTTTAACAAATGAATACTACGAAAAGTGCCTTATGTAATTAACTAGTATAATGGAGGAAAAAAGACAATGTGCTGCTATGGAATTAACTTAGTGCAGTGAGTGAATTCAGCTAGGTCCTGTCTAAGATTCACAGGCTGGAATAAGATTTATTCCATCCTGAAAGACACTATGTGTGTGAATACACGTGCCCTATATAATCCAATTAGGTAGAAAATATTCAGAACTTTTCTAAATTTAAAAACATCAAAATGTGCCCGAATTGCTTTCTGGTACTTAAAGATAAAGATTGCACAAATCAAATATTTTGAACTTGTGTAATTTTTATATTTTGAACTTGCATGATTTTATTTTGTATACCAGATAAATATTCTCATGCAAGATGAAATGCTTATTCACTATTTACAAAGAAATTTCTACTGGTTTACTTGCAATTTAATTTCTTTTTTTCTACAAAAGTTTCATTGTAGGCTGTTTTATTTTTTAGGGGGGGTGGCAATTTAATGTCTACAGATCTCATCATAAAAAGAAAGTGTTCATTCAGGTTTTGTTTTAGCCTGAAAACATGAGTGACAGCTTACTGCTAACTTAAGCTAACCTTAATGGGTCAGCTTGCAGCATTCATTCATTCAAATATCTCTTCAAAAGTTCGATGAGCATGATGTCTCAAAAAAAAAAGTTGGATGAGCATGCTACTGCATCAAGTTGTCAGCCAACTATATGGTGAATTTTTCACAACTATTGCCAAAAACTAAGTGCCCGCTATGCCTGAATGGCACATCAATTGTATGACTAACTTCCTAGTCGGATTAAAAGATCAATGCAAAGAAAAAGCGAAATGGATTACAGAACAGCACTCACCTAAATGCAAAAGCAAATAGCAAAAGAAATATCGGGGAGGCTGATTTACACTGCAGAAGATCAGTTTAAGGATCTAGTTAAGCAATCAGCAATCCGAACAAAGCAAGACATTTAACTAAAGAAGCATAGATGAATGGAACTCTTCTGCTGATAACGCACCATAGTAGCAAACGTCACTGAGATGAACACTAGAGACGCGTTGCTCAGGTTTATGTCCAGTGCCGTCCCCAAGGCAGTTGGCACGACTGCAGAACGGCCAAGTCAGGATCAGGATTCCTTCAAAAAGAAGCAAACTCAAATCCATGCAGAACCCTCTTCAGAAACGTGATCCGCACCTCTCATGAAGTAATCCTTCCACCCCATCTCGACGACGGCGCTCTCGGCGCCCTTGGACTGGAATAAGAGTATGACCTTGGAGAGCCCCGCCTGCAGCGCGAAGTGAACGGTGTTCATCAGCAGCGGCGCCGGGAACTTGCCCAGCTTGTCCCCCAGCAGCGTCTTGTTGTATCTGCGGCACGGAAACGAAGCAATCAGGCCACCACCATTTTCCGCGGCGGGCAGCCGGGTCGGAGATCCAGGGCACGGCCACTCACAGCGTGAGGCAGGTGCTGAACGCGTACCAGACCAGGATGTAGAACCCGGTCCTGAGCACGACGGCGGGCGCCAGAGCGGCGCGCTCCAGCGACTCCAGCTTGGTCACCGACTCGCTGGGCCGGAGCCCGCCGGGGGCGGCGCCCGGGGGGTTCTCGATGTCGAACGGCCTGCGCGCCGCCGCCTCCGGATCCGCCGCCGCGGCGTGCATGCTCCGCTGCCGGAAGTAGGCCGACCGCGGGGACCCCACCTCCGCGGCGGCCCCGTCCGCGTCGCCGCCCTCGGGCTTGGGATGCATGCCTTGATTCGCTCCCGCCGGGGGGCTACAACGCTCGCATTGCGCGCGCGCTGTTCGACTGCGGCGCCGACCGCCGCGGCGCGGGGGATCTGGAGAACGAGGCGCGCGACCGTGTGGGTCCCGTACGTGCGTGGCTGCGTGCGCCTGCGACAGCGGCTGCCTGCCGGAACGCGACGGGATCGACGACGGGCGATTTGGCGGGTGCTGGACCTGCTGGTGCGGTCCGGGTCGGGGTTGATGCGCGCCCGGTTGGCAGCGACCGCGGCTGGTGGGTTTGGTGACGGGTTAATTGTGTTTAGTTGTGGTGTGGCCGGGCTGGCGGTCTTTGAAGAGTGGGGCGCACGGCGGCGGCCGCCGGGCGGGGGCGCAGACGTGAAACGGACGACGCTGGTGGGGCTGGCTGCCCGCCGCCGGGGCTTCGGACGAGGACGGTGACGATGCTCGATAGCACTGTCGGCTACTACTAATCTGATGAGTAGCTGACGGTGCACGGCGCCACAAGTGCTGAACAATTTGTAAGAACAAATATGATTTCAGATATGGAAATGGATCGTAAAACGATGCTGAAAAGATCTGCATTCGTTCGACCTAACACGCGTAAACAAAAACTGCGGCGGCCCTGCCATCATGCTGGAACAGTGGAACCTCTTTCTGGTGGAAAGGCTATCAAATTAAAAGGCGGTTAGGTAGAGTTCAGATGCAACCTCGCAATCCTGCGTATGCATGTGGCTGCATCCGGCATTCGTTCGCTGGAAGTTTGCTGAACTTTGCTTGGCCGCCGGGGGTTCGATCGAGCTCTTTGTCCAACGATCGATCAGCAGCTCGGATTCATCAGTCAGTTTCAGGAGCCGCATCGATCCGTGCATGAACTGGGTACCGGTTTGGTGACGGCGAACCACCGCTTGCTCGCTTTGGGTGCAGAGGTAGCGATGAGCGATCAGGTGGAGATCGATGGAGAGTCCCAGTCGCGGGTCCGGTTTGGGTTTGGCGTCCACCTCATCATGCATCATCCAGCTCCAAGCGCCACGCGTGCACGCACGGCCGCGGCGACACGACACGAGGTGCGCCATGCGCGTCGTCGCGGGGGCCGCGGGCGGCGTGGGCGCGATCAGGTCATTTGTAGTTTTTTTTTTAAAAAAAAACATACATCAGGTCACTCTTACCCATTTCTCCATCGTCGCTTTAATAATCTCCTTCGTTCATTTATCCAGATCCTCATCATCAGTGTACTAGTAATCCTTTGGATCTTGGATGACACGACGCCGTAACTCATCTGAAACACCGCGAACGCCCAGGCGCGTCGGGTAACTACTAACGAGCGGATCGCTGCAAAGATCTTCGCCTCCGTCGAGGTCAGTTTCGACGCCTCTCCCGTCGACAAACACCCCATCCAAAAGCAAGCTCGCCGTACGCACGTCGCACGGCCACGCGCTTCCGACGCGGCAACGCGTCGCCGTCGGCGTCGTGCGTGCGTGCGTGACAGCCACCGGCCACCTGCCGATCCGAACCGATGGCGCGCAGGAGCCGCCGTGCAGGCTCGCTCGCTGTTCCCGGCCCGTACGCGCGTGTCGTGCGAGACCTCGAACAAGCTAGCGAGCGAGTGATCTCCTCGTGGTCAGTGGCATCCGTCCGTGGCTAGAGCCAATCAGCTTGCTGAAGGAAGATCTTTGTGTTGTAATCTTTTCTCTGGGTATAGAAGTGTAGATCTGAGAGTTTCTGTGTCGATGATAGATCTATGGTTCGGAGGTGGTCAATACATTCGGATTTGGTCGCCGGAGTCGACGAAAACGATCCAACCATCTACCGTTTATCGATGCTGTCCTCTGCGCTGGAGCAGCGTCGATCGGTGACGAGGGCAGTGACGTAGAAGTCACGGCGACGTCGTCGATCTCTCGGTGACGGCGGTCGTCGTGGCGGTGACGACGGTGGTGCTTCTCGTCGGCACAGCGCCCTCTCATAGATCGAGTTTAAAGATGTCGGTGGGGTACGGCGGTACGGATGAACTTAGGTCATTAGTTCCGGCCGGCCCCCAACCTCTATTTATTGTGGCGCTGACGATGAGGCCTACCAGCCATAATGAGTTGGGCGCCCCCGATCAGGACGCGATTAGGTCAAAGGCCCATTAAAACCATTGGGTCAAAACGGGTGGAGATCAATTTCTAACATTCTCTCCCTTGATCTCACTTTATACTTTTATCTTTATTGCTTTTTAACTTCACTCATTCCATTATAGATTAATGCATAGAACTGTCTTATCGTCACGGTCAATTGTCGATAAACTTAACAGCTACAATGCATTTTTCTGTTTTGAAATAGTTACTATATATTTTAGGCCATCTTTTAGTTCAGAAATCACAGGCTTTCCTTTAACCCATGCCAGCAACGTGCTCAATAAATACTTTGGGTGGTAAGCCTTTAGTAAGCGGATCCACTAGCATATTGTGGACGATGTAGTGACAGTTTGCTTTGAGCTTTTCTATGAAATAGCTCCTCCAGCGAGAGTAAACACATATTCGGATGTAGACTTTCTATCATCTCTCGCATAATCAGAATCTGTGTACCCCACTATATAGAGTAAATCTCATTTTCTGTATGTCATCATGAGGTCTTTTGTTCCTTGCAAATAGCGCAAGACTTTCTTTATCAATTTCCAATGCTCTATTTCAGGATTGCTCTGGAATCTGCCAAGTAACCCGGTAAGAAATGCTAAGTCAGAGCGTGTATATACTTGAGCATACTGTAAACTTCCGACAGCTGAAGCATATAAAACCGCTTTCATTTGATCGATCTCATATTGGTTCCTGGGGCATTGAAAATCCCCATATCTGTCGCCTTTGACTATAGGTGCAGGTGATAGACTACATTTATGTATACCATATTTCTTTAATACTTTATCTATACATGCCTTTTGTGACAGTCTCAATACCCCTTTGTTTCTATCTGGATGAATTTCGATTCCTAGAACGAATGAAGCTTCACCAAGATCTTTCATATTAAAGTTAGAGGACAAAATCTTCTTTGTCTCCAGTAATAGACTGACATCACTACTAGCTAGTAAGATATCATTCACATACAGAATTAGGAAGATAAACTTCTCATCTTTAAACTTTGAATAAACACAGTTGTCCTTTATATTTTCTTTAAACCCAAATTTCTTTATCGTGCTGTCAAACTTCAAGTACCATTGTCTTGAAGCTTGCTTTAACTCATAAATCGATTTTTTTAGACAGCATCCCAGTTTTTCACTTCCTTCCATAACAAAACCTTTCGGTTGTGCCATGTAAACATTTTTCTCTAAATCCCTATTTAGAAATGCTGTCTTTACATCCATCTGATGTAACTATAAATCATAATGAGCCACTAGTGCTATTATGATTCTGAAGAAATCTTTACATGAGACCGAGAAAAAGTCTCATTGTAATCAATCCTTTCTCTTTGAGTAAATCCTTTTGCCACGAGTTGTGGTTTATATCTTTCTACGTTCCCTTGAGAGTCGAGTTTTGTCTTGTAGACTCATTTACAGCCTACTGTTTTGGCTCCTTTAGGAATTACTTCTAAGTCTCAGACTTTATTAGCCTTTATGGACTTCATTTCTTTTTTCATGGCTACAAGCCATTTTGAAGAGTTTTTATTTCTCATAGCTTCTTCAAATGAGGTGGAATCATCCTTCATTTGAAATTTTTCTGTCTGATAAACCTCATAGTCATTAGAAATAGCTGATCTTCTTATTCTTTTAGACCTTCTCGAGGCCTCTTGATTCTGTACATTTTCTGTTTGAGGCTGTTCTTGCTCCCTCTCATCTGTGGCAATAGATTCTATTAGATCCTGAGAAACAGGTTTCTCATTCTCATTCATTGTTGCCACAGGAGGAACAATAACAGGTGCTTGCACCACAGTGCCTCGCACTGTTGGTGCAGTGACAGCAGGTAGTGTAAAGAATGGCTCTTGAATTATCAGAGTGGGCGCATACGCCCGCTTCTCTTCAAGGGCAATCTCTCGAGCTACCATGCTCCCCCTCATCATCTCATACTCTAAGAAGTCAGCATGTCTCGTTTCTACAAACTTTGTATGTCTGTCTGGATAATAGAAACGATAACCTTTTGACTTTTCTGGGTAACCAATAAAATAGCAACTTACTGTTTTAGGATCAAGCTTCCTAATGTTTGGGTTAAATACTTTAGCCTCAGCTGGGCTCCCCCACACTCGTAAGTGGTTTAACGAGGGAACTCTATCTGTCCACAATTCGTACGGTGTTTTCGGCACCGACTTACTTGGTACTCTATTGAGAATATGAATGGCGGTTTTTAATGCCTCCATTCACAAACTCAATGGCAGTGTAGAATAGCTCATCATGCTTCGCACCATATCTATCAGGGTACGGTTGCGTCTTTCAGCTACTCTATTTTGCTGAGGTTCGCTCGGTGTAGAATACTGGGCTACTATTCTATTTTTCTGTAGAAACCTTGCAAAAGGTCCAGAAACTTGTACATACGAGGTATACCGACCGTAGTACTCCCCCACGATCAGATCAGACTATTTTTATCTTTAAATCGTGTTAGCTTTCAACTTCAGTCTTAAATATCTTAAATTTATCCAAGGCTTCATTTCTTTCTTTAATTGGATAAATGTATCTATATCGGGAGTAATCGTCCGTAAATGTTATGAACGAGTCATAACCATCTATACTCTTCACAGAAAAGGGATCACAAATATCCGTGTGAATAATTTGTAGAACTCATGTGCTTCTTTTTGCATCTTTCTTAATTTTCTTTACATATTTTCCTTTAATGCAATCTCGACATTGTTTTAAGTCTGAGAACTCTAGTGGAGGAAGAATATCATTCTTAACTAGTCTTTCTATTCTCCCCCTCGAAATATGGCCTAAATGATAGTGTCATAATTTTGACGACTCATCTAGAGTTCTTTTTCGTTTTCTATTTTCATTCATGGACGAGGATTCTTTTATTTCGCACGCAACATTATCATTATCGCATACGACATTCACATCATCACGTAATGATAGCAAATAAAGCTCATTTTGTAAGATGGCAAAACCAACATATTCTTTATTAAACTTTATTTCACACTTACCATTTCTAAAATGACAATCATAGCCATCATTATCCAAACATGAAACACTAATCAAGTTCCTCTGTAGAGAGAGTACATAAAGAACATCTCTAAGTATAAGAATAAAACCATCAGCTAACTCTAATGAAAGATCGCCAACGGCTTCAACTTCAGCTTGGACTCCGTTTGCAACTTTAATGCATCTTTCTCTTCTTTGCGTAGTCCTCGTTGAACGGAATCACTGCAATGAATTAGCAACATGAACAGTTGCTCCAGAGTCAATCCACCAAGTAGATTTCGAATATTGCACATATAGAGATTCATTTATAAAGATAATAATGTTCTCACCTTTCTTTGCCATGATCATCTTTAAATATGAGAGACAATTCTTCTTGTAGTGTCTCATTTTCTTGCAGTGAAGGCACTGATCTTTGTCCACTGCAAATTTATTCTGCTGAGGCTGATGGACAGGGGCTTTTCTCTTGTTCTTTGAGGAGTAGTTGTTGAAGTTCTTTCTTTTGTTATCCTTCACATAGTTGATAGAACCACTATGTGAAGCTTTAATTCTATCCTCCTTTTGCACACACATTGCTATGCACTTTTCCAAGTCCCAAGATTCGGGTTGTATATTATAGTTGACAATAAACGTTTCAAACTCTTTTGGCAAAGAAGTAAAAATCAGATAGATAAGAAGTGCATCCTTGAGACCCAGATCTATTGGTTTGAGCTTCGATGCCATGTTGCTCATTCTTAGTATGTGCTCTCTAATGCCACCGTTACCACCAAAGTACTTTTCATTCACAAGTTGTCTAATGACTTGTGTGACGTATGTCTTTGAAGAGCCAGTAAACTGACTCTTTATTCTTTCAATGTACTCTGTGATGGTGTCACACTCGGCAATTGAACCCACAGTTGCAGGCTCAATCGTGTTCTTTATCACAGCCATACATTTCTTGTTGACTGTGGTCCATTTCCTATGCTCAAAGTCATAGGACATCTTTAAGGGAGCAAAATCCCTCTGTCTTGTCTGCCAAGCAGCATCAGTCTCATTTTTTTTCCTCACTGGCTCCTCAGGCTCAGTAGGACATGCTGTGGTCAGGACCCAGTCCACCTCAACCAAGATAAACGCTAGGTCTATCTTTTTCTTCCACTCTCCATAGTTGTCACCTTTGAGAGTAGGAATCTCTTTGATACAACTCATTAAGTTGTATCCGTCTGTAAATAAATCAAATAAAGTGAGAACATGAAAACAGTAAAATTATATGTCTTATTTTCAACTTTGGTCAAAAATATGACGCACAATTTTATATTATACATTAAATCTACATCACCGTTGGGCAGAAATAGAAATAATGCATAAAATGTCAATTACGAAAAATTATAATACTGTTATTATCAACGTTGGTAAGAAAATAACAATATCATAATTATCTAAAATTTATTACTATTTTTTCAAAATTAAATTCTTCCGTTGGTTCGAATTTAATAATGAAAATAATTTCTTTAAGTACACAGCGGAAAACAAAATTTCTTTAATTTTCAGAAGCATTTACTTTATTTTTCTGTTCTGTCAAAATTATCTCGTTGGTTCAAATTTTAACAGATTTAATTAGGTAAAAATTACCTAATTAATCAATTAAAAATGCCTCTGAAAAAGAAATGGAAAACCTTTTCTTTTGGGTCAAAATTAAAAATTCGGCCTGACCCATTGGCCTGTTGCAATTCGTGCAAGCCAACCTAGGCTTGGGCCAAAATTTCACTCTCCCTCTTAGCCAAATCTGGCCTATTTAGCCATCGCGAGATCTGGACCGTTGGATCGAGATCTGACGGATGTGCTCATTTTTCGGAGGGTATAAAAAAAGTGGAACTCCTTCCAACCCTAACCCTAATTCATTT
>BCLH01000687.1:117850-135863 GCA_001602315.1 Zoysia pacifica
CATTTCAAAAAGAGAAATATGCGGTTTTCATCAACATGATGTCAGAAAGCTATAGCCAAGTGTAATAATAGAAACCAGAAAATTTAGTTATCTAGGACACCAGAAAAAACAAAAAAGATAAGAATAGCAAATATACTGCCCGTAGTTTTTTTGGGGGGCGGGGGGGCGGGGGGGGATCCCAACGTTTTCAAACTTTTATAGATTGCTCAGAGTTTACATGCCGGTTACAGAATGATTAGCAACAGGGGGAGAGAGGACTAGCATTCAGGTTCGAATTACATGCCGGTCTTTCTCGGCCATTCTACAAGACCAAAGCTCAGCGTCTTCTCAACAACCGGCTAGGAGACGTTGGTGACATGGAGAAAGAGAACGAAACACAACGTCATGTCTGTGTTTCCAAAGACGCCAACAGCAGAGGAGGATGAAAGCATTGAAGTGAAGCTTGGGCAACAGAGGAGGGGGTGAAACCTGCCACAGGGCGTCGATGTCGTCTTCGTTGAGAGGAACACCGATCCGGTCCCAGAATTCAGCAGCAAAAGGACATCCGACAACGAGGTGTGCAGAGCTTTCATCCGCCGCTCCACACAGATCACAACGGCTTGAGTCGATGCAATGCTTCCGGTGCAGGTTCACCTCTGTTTGGATTCTGTCCTGCACAAGAAGCCAGCCAAAAAATTTGACCTTCGGAGGGGCACAGCTCTTCCAGATGAAGTTGTAGAAGCTGCACTGAGGGGCTCCTTCGGAGATGACTGTCCGATAGATCGTAGAAGCTTGGAGGCGGCCATCCTTGTCCTCCCAGCAGCAGCGGCGCTTATCACGGTTAGCTGTGAGGTTAACCTCAGACAGCATCGTGAGGAGTGCACACTGCTCTCAGGCGGCTGCTGTGAGTCGGGGGGCGAGGTGCGACTGCAGCCCTGACATCAGCACTTGTCGAACAGATGCCTCGCCATCACGGGCATGTGAGTAGAGTGACGACATGGCGACGGCGAGGGGACCTGCATGCAGCCAGCTATCATGCCAAAAGGAGGTGGTGCGGCCATCGCCCACTTTAACCGTGGTGAGCAGCCGGTAGCCCGGCAGCAGGCCGCGCAGCATTGTCCAGTGCGCCCCGACGTCAAGACGCGGCGAGACCTCCTGTAGGCCGCCAAATTCTGTGTCAAGCCACAGCGCCCAAGCCGAGTCTCCCCTGTCAAAGGCTCGGTGGAGGAGCTTCAGAAGTAAGCAGGTGTTCTGAAGGGTCAGGTCCCGGAAGCAGGTGTTCTGAAGGGTCAGGTCCCGGACGCCGAGCCCTCCATTTTTCTTAGGCAGGCAGGCTTGTGTCCAGATCACAAGGCATTAAGCGCCTGTGACCTTTTCAGCGCCGGCCCACAGGAAGGCTCTCCTCCGTTTGTCGATGGCGTCGACCACACTAGTTCAGAATGAGAAGCACCATATGATTTGGTCAACATGACTAGACGCCCTGTGGTTAGCAGGTGTTCTGCAATGTATTGAGCACATATTCTGCACCAAAATGTGTCTCCATCACACCTTAGTCAATAGAAAGTTGGGCGTCAGATGCTCTGTTATTCGAACAACTCGTGTGGTTAGTAGTACATCAGATGACTAATCCAGATCTATTCGACATGTAGCATTATTTTATTTTGAGATCCGATCGGGTGATCTGGACTTGGATGGTGACTGGAATGACAAGACAGCAAACGCTAACCAGATGGCTGCAATTCAACATGATCTTGCATGCCCTGCAGGCCTTTTGGCTTTAAACTTGTTTTTTTTCACAAAAAAACTGACGCATACTCAGCAAGGATCCAAAATGAATTTGACCTAATTCAGATACGTGTACACAGAAATTTTGATGAACACGAACAGTCACATAATTTCAAACATGTTCTGCCAGTTCAACCGACTCCTGTGAAATCAACAGATCGCTTTACTGACAAACAAGTCCGCTGCAAACACGTTTGCACGTCCAGCACTCAGACGTGCAGACTAAGAGAGGAGTCGTCGGTATTCAGATCCCTCGGAGAAGGAAACAAACATGACGGCGTCTTGATCATTAGCTTTGATGAATGATGAGGCAGTCTTCTGGCAGGACAAGCTGGCATCCTGTGTGACACTTCTGGTGCGCCGTTGCCATCCAAATCTGCTACCGTTGCCAGTAAGAAACCGCTTGCTGGAGATGCCGCTGCGGAACCGCCTTGACAGGAGGAGGATCTCCAACGTTCTTGACGAAGTCTTCAAACCGCATGCAGAGATCCTCCCTGAATATTTAAGGAAATTCAATTAGCATGCATTTAAGCTGATCTCCACTCTTCATCCAAGTAAATGCATTCAGCTTCTGCACCTGCTCCACAATTGAGCCCCGCATCAATGCCGGTGCTGAAATTTCGAGATGATTGTCACGTGAATCTCTCGCTCCCTGGTTTCGGGTAGCTGGCCATGGCGGTAATTTGAGCAACTGTGTTCCTTGGTGACAGCATATCAGCAGATTTTATGGAATTCCAGAGGATATCTCCATGGTAAGAGATCTGCGATCTATTTGAAAGATACTCATCATTCAACAACGACGGTGCTGAATTTTCAGAAACCCAGGTGGCACGCCCTGATTTTGTTCAATCTTTATACTCCCTCCATTTTTAAATTGATGTCACTGTTGACTTTTAATTTCAACTTTGACCATTCGTCTTATTTAAAAAATTAGTTCAAATGTAAAAAAATTAAAGTTGAAATTCAAATAGTTCTAATGATAAATCAAATTATAACACAATATATGATATTTATTAAATTTTTTTGAATAAAATGAATGGTCAAAGTTGAAGTTAACAATTAAAGAATGGAGAGAGTATATGGCAATTGGCCAGTCCCAAGCAATGAACTTGAATAATCTGTACATGAATGGATATACAGGTGATTTGGATGAATAAGGGTGACTTTACATTTCAGAACTGTTCATACTGTTTCTTTCTGTAAAAATTCGCTTACGGCTTTGGGCAGATTGATCTTGGACTCAAATGCACATAACTTCGACCCTCATCCTATAAGGGGCAGATTGATCTTGGACTCAAATGCACATAACTTCGACCCTCATTCTATAAGAGAAGACACATCAGATCTGAGAAGGAAACAAGCATGACAACATCTTTATCTTTGGCCTTGATGATGGGTTAGTCTTGTGGCAAGACAAGCTAGAGTCCTCTACATTACTGCCATCAAAACCTGCTTCCATTACTGGCATCGCATTCCCTACTGAAGATGTTGTTTCTGTATCCTCTGTGACAGCAGGAAGCTCCACATTCTTCTTGCTGAATTCTTGAACCGCCTGCGATAAGCAAAGCCATCAAGAACACATAAGAATGTTTCCATGAGCAAGGATGAAAACTACACTATGCGCTCATACAATAGAAAATTCAGGACCTTACAGAAACATTTAGAATTCATCCAACCGTAAATTCAGGGCTACTATTAGATTTTTAAAGACCTAGGTAGTTAGCTAGCATGCAAGCTAAAAATTCATGTTTGTAGGCCATTATAAATCTAAAAATCAATATATTAGGAGTCAAATCTGTCCTATGTCCATTGGGATCTCAGGAGCAGCCTCTGTCCTACGATTGGGACAGAAGAGTAAGCACAAGAAGCCAGAGGCCGAGTTGATTTTTTATTACAAAACATGCCACGACGAGAACACTAAATGCGTTTTGACTTTGCATCTTTGTCTAATGACAGCCCTGGCTGTGTTTAGTGTCTAGCTCCACCACTGTCTATAAGCAGTGGCGGAGTGTGAACAAAAGCTACGAGGGGGCCAATCATGATGATATTGCTATAAACCATAATTTATAATGTATTTACGATCAAATTTGTTTACATTTTAATTGTAAAAGACAAATAAAATAAGATTTTCTTTTGCTTTTATAGCACAACATCACAATCAAGTAGCCAAACACTACATAATTTAACTAAATTTAGAGCTAAATAACCTATTTATATGTATACTTAAGAGAACTTTCAGTAGGCAAGGGGGAACAGGACCCAGGATGGTCTTCTGGTGGCTCCGCCCCTGTCTATAAGTGTTCATTTGAGTGGCAGTGACAGCAACATTCCTTTTGTACTAGGTGCAGGATGCTTTATTTCCTCAGCAAAACATACTACCTCCGTTCTTAAATTGATATCGCCGTTGACTTCCAACATAAACTTTGACCATTCGTCTTATTCAAAAAATTAGTTTAAATGTGTAAAATTTAAAGTTGTGATTCAAATAATTCTAATAATAAATCAAATTATAACAAAATATATGATATTTATCAAATTTTTTTGAATGAGACGAATAGTCAAAGTTGGTATTAGAAGTCAATGGTGACATCAGTTTAAGAATGGAGGGAGTATAATGTAGCAAATGCTTTCCTTGTCAGCTAGATCATTCTGATAAATTAGTCAAATAATCCTAAGCTATAATTTATAAATGGAATGCCCATCATCATATGAAAATTATTAAAGGATGTTTACTCATTCAACTTCAAAGATTAAAATAACAGTGCGGAGTAATATCAGTAAATATTGCTCGCATTCACTTTGGCATTTTCTTTAGACAGATGAAATGATTCATTGCGTGTGCATTGTTGCTCAGTACCTTCCACTGTGAACGGGTCAACAACACTCGAGCTCTTTTAGATCGCACGTGTTCAAAAGCTGCTGCTGGTGTCATATTTTTGTATTTGACCTGGTGGAAATGTGCACAGATTACACATAATGCTTTTCTACATATTAGGTTTAGTGGAGATGAATAATTCAAACTTACCAGATAGCATAAGACAACAGTTGTACTCCGACCCCTTCCAGCTTTGCAGTGAATATATGTTATCCTCCCACAAGATGCATTTCCTAATTAAGGAATGTCATAGAGAGTCTTTAAATGAGGAGAAGATAAGCTGCTGAGACAATGAATGCAACGAATAGAACAACAGCTAATAAAGCACCAAATCTTGGATGAACCACGAAACAATCACCAAATAAAAAAGGTTCAATGTTGGCCTAATTTGTTGCTTACTTACTATGAATGAAATCAACAGCTTGATTAATATCCACAAGTGAAGGAGCAAACATATAATCTCTTGTAGGAATAACAAGGTGATCAATCCCACGTGACTGTAAAATTCAGAAGAGTAGTATTTGTGTCATAATACATTTTTATCAGCTGACCATAACTTAGGTTGTAACAATTATGTTCCTTGCTGGCTATTTAAGGTTTCATTAAACTGTAAGCAACTATAAGCTCAGCGGCTGAGCATAAACGTTCTTACATTATAAATTTATAAAGAACATGGAAACCACTTGCCTGATACACTGATGATGGTACTAAAGTCTCAAATGGTTCACTTAGGGTTATCACACCATGTACACCAAGCTTTTGCAAGCGTGGAATGTCCCTGCGGAATGGAACAGCTCCAAGCAAAATGAACTGGGACAAAAAAAAACAAACTTACATTTGTGTGATCAGATTGAAGATAGAGATAATTCGTCAAGGACATATCTACCCAACCAGAAAGGCAACAACATAACTACATACGCTCACATAAACAGTAAGCCTAAGGCTAGCAATAGCAAGGATTGAGACCCAGATACTAATATGAACTGAAGCATACAACAATTATCAACATTCCTTGTCGATAATTTTTTTTATGATTTAATGTTTTTTAGGTCGGCGATAATAACAAAGCCAGTATCATTTGGAAAGCTAAAGCCCAGCATGCTGAATTTTCTATCCATCGCATGTCTATTTCCACAAGTTTTTTTTTATCCGTGTTTTCACAAGTTACTCCATTTATATGTTAGTGCCAAAATTTCTACTAACCTTATTCCCAACAAAAAACATGTATGAAGTTCCCAATTTAGTGGTGTTCATTCTGAAAAGATGCTCTAGCCTATAGACAAAAATAGAACAATATTAACTTATCAAATGCCATATGAAAAATGAGTGATCAGTGAATTTACTAAAGCTAATCCTTCACATGCTACCACTAGCCGTAGCAAGAACACATGATCCACCAATACGTTCCTCCAAGCCAATCTCCAGATGAATTCCCCGAGCAACACATTTGGTTCTAATTTTGAAGCAAATCTAGCAACTCTGTCTCAATTTTGGAAGTCTAGCCAACGGTTCTTCATGCAGGATGCATTGGGGGAACGAAACAAAAGCAATAGTAGAATTCACCTGATCGACCTCGTCCCACCACCGGAACTCGGCCTGGACCTTGCTCCGCACCACGTTGTAAAGCAACGTCGGGTAGAAGAGCACCCTGGCGGCGGCGCCCACCGCCGCTTCCTTCCCCTTCCTCCGCGCCTCCGCCCCGGGCCGCCTGCGCGCGTCCGCGGCCATGGACGCCCTCTCTGATTCAGCCGAGAAGACTACCGACCGGATCGCAAGGTATCCACGGCTCCGAATGGCGCTAATCTCAACTGCAGGAGTAGTAGAATCATATGGGATTTGCGTGGGGGATTTGATGAGCTGGAGGTCAACCTTTCCACTTGCCACTAGCCTGCAAATAATTATCCGAACGAAATATTTCGCATACGAAATTACTACAATTTAAATGCCTTTGTATTTTTTAATCTTACCCTTCTCCTCTCTATGCCAGTTTAGAATGTATGAGTTTCATCTGAATCGTATAGAAAATGCATAATATTCAATTCAATTTTATAAGAGGTTCTCTTTTTTTTTAATCTGAGTTTTTTTAATGAAGTGAAATTTTGTGAAATACAAAAGGTGCTTACACCAAAAAGGCGCACAACAAACAGCAGCTTGCCACGTGTTCGCCAGAGAGAGAACATGAACCTCGCGGCCCGGACCCACCCCATCTAAAATACCGCCTGGCCCCACCACCAAGTGTCAACCCGCGCGTATCTCTCCCTGTCGCTCGCTCCCCACTTCCGCAGGCCGCTCCGCATCCCATTCGCCCGTCCCCTCCTCCGGTCGCCGTTACCCCTCGACACCCTCGTCGTGACGCGCCGAAGGCCGCCGCAGTCGCCGTCGCCACGCACAAAGCCGATCGGAACGCTCAGACGCAATGGATCCATCTCCAGCAGCATCATCCTGCCATGGCGCAGCCGGCGGCGCCCCTCGCCGCTGAACAGGCCGCCGATAACCCCAGGCCCGTACCCATCACCGTGCCGAGCCCGCTGGGGAACCACCACCACCACCACCTGGTCGACCGCCGCGACACGCCGCGAGGCCGCGTGTGGGAGCCGGAGAGAGCGCGGAGCCATCTGGAGGCGATGGACGGGGTGGCCACCAAGCTCGTGACCGGCGACGCCGGGTACGTCCTCGAGGACGTGCCGCACCTGTCTGACTACCTGCCCGATCTCCCGGTGAGTGCCGCCTTCCCTCGAGGTATGGGTATTGTATTGCACGGATCGACTTCAGGAGACAGGGAACGGTTGGTCGATCGCTGCTGCGACAAGACCATTCTGTCGACGCGTGCCGTGGTTGGTTGCGGCGGAATTGGATGAGATCACGGAATCTGACGATGATTCTCTGCGATCCAAAGTAGTGCTTTTTGTCCGTTTTTTATTTTTATTTTTTTTGAAACGTTATCCGTTTTTTATTCGCGAACGGCGTATGCTCTTTTTGGACATTGGAGTTCGGCCCTTTTTAGCGTCTGTTTTTGAGTGGTGATGGTGTGCACTGCACTTCCCCCATTTTAATGTTTCTGATCTGATCACATGGTGTAATTTGATTCAATAATAATTAGGCAGGAGAGAATGGATAATAATGTTGAATCTTAGTGTTAATAATAACTTGTTTTTTGTGATCATGATGAGTTTCATTTGATGTTGCAGACCTATCCAAATCCATTGCAGGATAACCCAGCATATTCAGTTGTGAAGTAAGATTGAGCTTAATCTTGCTTGTCGATCGCTCACTCCTTTTGTTTTTCTCATATTGCTGCCAACATGAAACACGTTCCTTGTTTTCAGGCAGTATTTTGTGGATCCAGATGACACTGTCTGCCAGAAGGTGAGTTCTTATGATTTTGCTGTCCACTTGCATTTTACTTTGCATCATGAAACATGTAACATCTAAAAAGTAAAATGCAGGTTGTTGTTCACAAGGGTGGAGCAAGAGGAAATCACTTCCGTCGTGCTGGACCTCGCGAAAGGGTATCCGAGCTCGATGTTTTTAGTATGCCAGCAAAGCAATGAACAAGATGAAAGTTAGTATGAATAACCTTGTAAGCTTTCTTCTAACCATTTATTTTCTTTGTTAGGTCTATTTTGAGTCAGATGAGGTCCATGCATGCATTGTTACCTGTGGAGGACTGTGCCCTGGACTTAATACTGTGATTAGGGAAATTGTATGTGGCTTATATGATATGTATGGTGTTACCAAGATACTTGGAATTCAGGTAAAACATTACTTTGTGTCCTGTAGTTCTGCAAGTTGATTCTTTTAGAAAGAGAAAGATTGTTTGAAGTCATTCTGGACCAATTGTTGTCGCTTCGTTGTTTGTCTTTACATCTGTCCATTTGCATCATCCTGTCAATTACGACGATGCATCTGATTCAAGTTAAAGTTTGCGAAATGGATGCTTCATTCAAAGTCAAATACTACCAAATCCTGCATACCAAATCCATCACATTGGATACTGCCTTAAAGCTGTAATCAGTTCATTTCAATTGGTTTACTGCAATAATGAACTTTCAGTATGTGGTAATAGCGACATAAGATTCCACTGAGCCTGCTCTGAATTACCCCACTTGCTGAAGTAATACCAATTTAAAATAAACTATGGCAATGATACTGTAAAAATTAAAACAGTTAGTATTTGGTGTCCTTATGTTTATTTTTCTAATAGGGTGGATACAGAGGTTTCTATGCCCGCAACACCATTAACTTGACCCCGAAGTGCGTAAATGACATTCACAAAAGGGGTGGGACAATTCTTGGATCATCACGAGGAGGCCATGATACCACAAAAATTGTTGACAGTATCCAAGATCGTGGCATAAATCAGGTAAAGACAATGATATTTCCAATATTTGTCCTTTTCTCTCTTTACCTGGTCTCCTCTGAATCTCTTGCCATCGTGAAAATTCTTTCGCCAAACTAAGACACTGCATGCATTTTGGTACTCTTGCTTTATTCAGGTCTATGTAATCGGTGGTGATGGTACTCAAAGGGGTGCAGCAGTAATTTTTGAAGTAAGCACTATTATGATTTGTTGAATGTGCCCTTATACTTGTATGAATTGTTACCTTTACCTAAGTGCAAGTTTATAGCCAGCCAATCATTATATCATCTGCTGAAATATGAGTGACTAATTGCTTGAATGTTTTCAGGAAGTTAAAAGACGTGGTCTCAAAGTTTCTGTCGCTGGCATTCCAAAGACTATTGACAATGACATACCTGTAATACAGTTTTCCACAATTTTCTTTTGTTGTTATATTTTGGTGAAAATTGGCATGTATCCTATAGGCATAAACTCATTGTTAACGCTGTTTTAGGTAATTGACAAGTCATTTGGTTTCGACACCGCAGTTGAGGAGGCTCAACGTGCAATAAATGCTGCTCATGTTGAAGCTGTAAGTGCTGAGAATGGTATAGGTCTGGTTAAGCTAATGGGGCGACACAGTGGTAAGTTTCTCGTCTAGACTGTTTGTCATGGTGTTTAACATATGGTAATTGAACATCAAATATTTAATCAACTGATCAGTGATCACGAGGTTATTTCTGTTATAATATCCTTTTCCTGTACAATTGTAATAATCTAAATGTTATTATCAGTTCTCATGAATTTAAGTTTTCTTATCGTATTTAACACTCAAGCTTGCACGGGAATTCAGATAACCTTTTTATTACACTCTTTGAACCTTAGAATATGCCTTATGCTGTTATGGTTAGTTCTTATTTTATTTATCATGCTTTTTGCCTGTAGAAAATATGGCAATGGCTGACATGTGTAAGGGTATTGAATTGTGGGTGTTCCACTTCCTTTTATCCTACATATAGCTCATATATCTCTCTGTAGATGCAAGCAATTTTCTATAGCAGATGTTACTATTTCCTGGATGTGCACTCTTCAATGGCCCAATTGAACAAGAAAATATCCTTGGAATCTAATTTAAATTTGGAGTAAACCCATCAGTATCCCCTTAGTAATTTCCAGGGGAAAGAATCATATCAAGCATTTACTCGTTCCTTAAGACCATTAAATTTTGACAAATGACCTTTTTTACTGATGCAGGATTCATCGCTCATTATGCTACTCTAGCAAGCAGGGACGTGGTAAGTTCACACTTCCATCAGTCGAAAATATTTGAAGCGTAGTGTGTTTGCACACTAGAATAAGGTCTCATGCATTTTGCTTTTGTCAGGATTGTTGTTTGATTCCAGAGTCCCCTTTCTATCTGGAGGGTGAAGGTGGACTTCTCAAATATATAGAAAAGCGTCTCAAGGACAACGGTCATATGGTTATTGTTGTTGCTGAGGGTGCTGGACAGAAACTTATCGCTGAAACCATGCAGTCAATTGGGAAAGATGCTTCAGGAAATGAGCTACTTCTTGATGTTGGTCTTTGGTTATCTCAAAAGATAAATGTAAGAATTGGACCTTCCACTTTGTTTTCCCTTCTTCTGGCTCTTTTCTGTTTTAGTGGCACCATCGGTATGCATTGCCATGTTTCACTCTTATCTAAAGATCTGCAATATTGGTACTTGCTTAATCAATGTTTTCCTCATGAATTCAGGAGTATTTCAAGAAAACCAAGATGACCATAAATCTGAAGTACATAGGTCAGTGGGTTTTGTTTCATATATATTTCAGGCTCCAAAACATGATAATTTCTGATTGCAAATCTCATATGTTACTCTTGTATTGCAGATCCAACATACATGATACGTGCAATTCCTAGCAACGCTTCTGATAATGTCTACTGCACACTGTTGGCTCACAGTGTGGTCCATGGAGCCATGGCTGGATATACTGGTTTCACTATCGGTCAAGTGAATGGTCGTCATTGCTACATCCCATTTTACGTAAGTCATTCTCTTTAGGACAACGAATTGTGTGCACTAGTTAACTATGCTTCGGCTCTGCTCATACTGATTTTTTTTCTCACTTCGCAGAGGATCACGGAGAAGCAGAACAGAGTCTCAATAACTGATAGGATGTGGGCAAGGCTGCTTTCCTCCACCAACCAGCCAAGCTTCCTCTGCAACAAAGTCATCGAAGAGGCAAAGAAGGAACACGAGAGAGTGGCCCAGCAGTTAGATGGCTCGCCTCCCAATCGGAAGCTTGAGAAGGTTGCATCATCTAAATCTAATGGCAAGAAGTGAGTTCACTGGCCGGTGATTAGGTGGGCTATTTTTCTCACAGCTGCGGTAGCTCTGACTTGTGATGGTGCTCGGCCCATCCTGCACAAATTTTTCTTCCCCTATCTAATTTAGCATCCTTAATAAATCGCTCACTTGTATAGTTGGCTGTGTTGGACCACTATTGATGCTACCTTGTACTGCCTTTTTTCGAATAAAATTATATAAACCCCTAAAGTTGAGCACACTTTACTGGGTAGTATGAACTATTCGCGACATTCTGAATTCCTGATAAATGATGGGTCGTCCAAATATTGTTGCCTAATGGGATGGGATATGGCTGCTTGCCTGCCTCCGCTCCTTTCTGGGCTCACCTTGATCTTAAATTTGGCCCAGTCATCCAGTCGCGGGCGCCGCGCATCGCTGAGGCCCGTGGAAGAAGAAGCCAGCGCAAATTAGAACGACCCAGTGGAAACACGCCGCGAGGCGGTGGGCAGTTTCGCGTGGTCCGATTATGTTTTAGTCCCACCTCGGTTGCAGAGATTTGGTTGCGCAGGGGAAGCCAGTATAAGAGAAAGGAGGGGGCGACCTCTGGAAACCATCTTTGCGCTTGGGGCAATGACGCAGCTAGTGAGGTAATACCGAGGCGCGTCAATTGCTGGTTGAAAACTATTTCCAAACCCCCTCTTTGGCCCTCTGGGCCACTGAGAATTTCTGGAAGGGCTCCTTCTCTTCGGAGAGGGTTAAGCCCTACAAACGTGAAAGAAAATTTTAAATTTGTTTAGATTTAGATTGATTGCGTACAGTACAAGCTCAAGATTATCGTGATATTTTGCCTTGGTGCCATGCAAAGACGACTCGGAAGATGGAAAGAATGCAGTCTACCAGATACTTTCATATCGTGGCAAAGGTCATTTTAGTCAAAGTTAGTATCAGCATCAAGCAGAACGGCGTGGAAGCTAAAACCTCTTAAAACCCTAGTGTCTTAAATGTTACTCCTGCGTCTCTATTTAGCTGTCATTTTAGGCTCGATCCGCTTTAAGAAGCCGAGGTGATATCAGACGTTACAAAAATGTGACTTTTTCCCTAGCTTTTTTTTTTGGTTCATGTGATATTTTCTCTTATTAACTACTCTTACAAAATAAAAACACACAAAAAAAACTGTTGTACCAAACATTTTTTTTAAAGAGTCGAAGCCCGAGCATAAAATCTTTTTCAAAGTCACAGCCTCTACCAAACAGGGTTTAAAGATGTTGAAAAAAATAAGATACGCTAAAAACAAAGAAGAGAAATAAAGATAAAAATATATTAAAAATAGAAAAAAATGTATTGAAAAACAAAAATAAAAAGTAAAAAAAAACTTGTGAACTATGACAAATAATTAGAGACGAAAGGAGTACTACGCAACATCAGCTGACCTAGACAAGTTCATGACCTAGTGACCTACAATACTCGAACGCTACGGATCAGCGTTGGTGTTCAAGACCTATCAATACTCTAACGCTTGCAGATTTAGCTTTGGTGAACCAGGAATCTTGTACATAAACATTATCCCTGGGGTGTAAATACAGTGTTTATAACCTGCTTCAGGTTGCTGCACGGCAAAACCTCAATATCAAGATTAAGCGATTTGAGCAACTTCTCCGAGGTCTTGGGAACTACGCATTTCTTGTATCCCAACTTCGCAATAGCCATCACCCGCTTGTCCATTCTTGGCACCTTTTTAAATGAAAAATGAGACATCACTTAAGCTCGTTACAGCAGAAAAATAACTTCATCGAAGCAAAACACATATAGGGTATTGAGTACGCCAACAGAAAGTGATCCCGGTTTAAGATGCCAAATTTAGCTGTTTCATCTGTTGTGCAGTTTGGAATCTATTGGGTAGGGGGCTCAGGGGTATCACTTACGCTGATTACAGTCAAATCTAACTTGTGTAGTTTGAACAGTACATTTTCACGGAATAGAAAATATCTGAAGTAGGCATAGACGGAGAAACTTGGCTAGATTCCCTATAGCCAATTCAAACATTAATCTCAAATATTCCTATTGACAAGTGTGGGCAGTCTCTTTCTTGTCGGTTTGGATAGCAAATAAACATATCACATGATGCAGAAGAAAACTTACAGTTCTAAGTTCACCACCGAGGCCAACCTCTCCAATAAATGCCACATCATTTGGGATAGGAAATTCCAAGAAACTGAAAACAATGAGAGAATATATTTTATTTAGAATGTATAAAGGTAGACAAGCTGACCACCCATAAGCTTGTCCACACTCTACAGTAGAGAATGATAAAACGATTAGACATCTGTATTTTTCCTTCACTAATCCGCCTTTATAGTTGCCCAACGGTATTCGATGAATTTCAATTAGCCTAAAAATCACAAGTGACTGAATGAAAATATTGTGACAAACATGGGTGCAAAGTACCTAAGGAGGACTACTTATACTAAAATTATATCTTGTATTGGTAACAATTTGATATAATAAAGCACACTTGATATTACCTGCTGCATATTGAAGCAGCTATTGCCAGATCTCCTGCCGTCTCTGTCAACTGGAAGCCACTGACGACATTTATAAAAATAGTCTGCGTAGTGAACAGATTAGCACAAAAACATTAAATAAAAAATTGGCAATAGAAATTAATTCAACTAATAGGGATGCTTCATTGCCCAGAACAATAAAAAAAACTATAAATCATGAGTTTTCCTCCTAGCAATCATGAGATTTAGTAAAACATGTCAAAATACTCATATTAATAAGTCAGGAATTGTGTTAATAACTTAATAATTGTGTTAATAACTTAATATACAAACATATCAGAGTAATATACTATCTGGTGTGGTGAAAATTAGATCATAAGAGGACATTGGTACAAATAATAACTTTATAATGGAGTATGTAATAACAGTCTACTGATTAGAATAAGCCTTTTTTCCTCGGACTTGCATGAGAACTGCACCATTTTTTTAAGGGAGCAAGCATCCTAGAATCAGGTTGATAAATTGCAGAGCAACATAGATTGCCCAAAATAATAACTAAAAAGGATTAGGAAAAAGAACCTAAAAAAGCTTACATTATTCTCAAGTTTTAGGCCTGCCTGCTTCATAAGGACCTGCAAGAAGAAAATAAATAATTGTCAGCACACCCTTTTAACAAATTATAAAGAAGAAACTTTGGCAATTGGTTGAGCCATGCCTGAACGACTCTACCTACGATAAAATCCTGGTGGTGAAAACTGCTAGAAAGTAAGACTGTAAGAAAGAGAACGAATGCTATACATCAGATGCTGAGCCTTCTATGGGCTACCTCTATGGGTCATGTGTATGCTTTATGGGCCTAATAGCTAAAGCCCCCCCCCCCCCCCCTCTCTCAAACTCAAGATGGAGGAGAATAATCCACATCTGATACATTGAGTTTGACAAACTGAGCTCCTGTTGGCAGCCCTGGCACTATAGTAATATTGGTGTACATCACCATTTATTGAGTGTTTATTTGGCTTGGAGACTTTGTGTGGAGTTGTGTCTTCTGATACATACTGTAACAAGTTAAAATATAATTGGCACTTTATGAGACACTGTTTATTTGGCTTGGAAACATATATTGGTAAATTTTATTGTTAATACACTTACAGAGATCAGAACATCGGCCCTTTTTGAAGGCATACCAACTGCTTGCCCAATGCCAAAAGAACCAGAAACACATAGGGCCTGCACAACAGCAGAAAGTGCACATCAACAAAGCCAGCTACAGCAAAAAATGACTAAAGAAAATACAAAAACATAATGAAAGCGATACAAAGGAAGTTTGATAAGACACTGCACCACTATTTGTCTCAATATCAGCAGCAATAGCCAGAATGCACCAATGATCAAAACCAACAATAAAAAAAGTTCATACTAGCACAAAGTAACAAAACTGTTGAAATGCTATTTAATAAATTCTTATATCACCAAGCAGCGATCTTTTATGTAATTTGTAATGTAATGTTGCCCTACTCTATCCTATCCCCATTTCCAAATATCTCCATTGTAGTAGAAGGTAAATGTAAATGTAATAAGTAGAAAAGAAATACATTGTTCATGAAACAAAAGCTCAAGCAACACAATAATTGGAAAACGTAAACAACACACAAAGTGCTGAGAGGAAAATAAATTAGGCACTACAAGAAGCCATAAAAATCATAATATAAAGTACCTGAACTTCAATAGCAAAGGCCCTAGATCCATCTAAAATAACAGCTACAGCAAGCCCGGCCAGAACTTCAGAATCAGAGTCATGTTCAGTTAAGAACATCTCACTAGTATTCAAAACAGCTTGCAGGCCAAATTCTGACATCTCAAAGACGCCAAGCTGGAACAATGAGAGAAAACAGAGAAAGTGAACACTGTTCTTAGTGGATTCCAAAAAGCTCGAGTTTAATGTCTCTCAAAAAAAAAATGAATGTAAAGAAAAGAGAAAAGGTAGATATCTCAAATGACAGGTTGACAACATGGTTTAGATGGATCATATCAGTATAGGAAAGGGAGGCAGAGGATAGAAAGAACTTGAAAAAAAAAGGTATATAGAGAGGGAGGGACTATCCCAGCACAGTAAGGAGACAAAGGATGGAGAGATCTTGAAATAAAAGTGTAGGGAGGGGCAAGGGAAAGACAACAGTCAAACCTGAAGGGAAGAAATTAATGATTCTAGGCACTCTAGGTGAATGCTCAAGACAACAGAAGATACAAGATCATCTATGATTGTACAGGTTTTATTCTGATGGCGGCCTTCATAAATCACAAGAGTATCATCATAAAACTGAATTTGCTACAGTAGTGAGTGCCTGTATGGTATGTTGTAACCAACTAGCCACATCAGAGTCAGGCACCAGTGTATATATCCAACTGAGTTGTTATTTTACAGGTAGTTCATTATAATTCTTTTTTCTTTGGACTATACAGTAGGGGAAACCCATAATGCTTCAGCATTGATAGTACTAGATGTACAAGAAGCAAAGAAAATTCAAAAGAAAACAAGGAGGCATACCTCATCCGTTGAACCAAAACGATTCTTCACAGACCGCAGCACTCGATGAGATAAGCACGTCTCTCCCTGAAATAAGAGCATGAGCATACTCTGGGTCTTTGACATTCAGAATGTATAGTTTTTTAAGCACACCTGCACGGGTGAGGCTATAGTTTTAGCATTTTACATGTGTGTTATCTTGAGATGTTTATATTTTGTAATTTCTGATGAGGTGATCTAGCTGCAAGACTGGACCGTTTATAGTAAAAATGACCCCCCATAAGCATACTTGTAAGATTCAAGAAATTTACATATTTGGACCTTTTAAATTTTTTTAATACGCTCACAGGCAGCACCAACTATTTACTGTATGTCAAGTATAATGTTTGGAAGCATAAACCAACCTCCATGTATAGAACAACATCCACAATGTGCTCTAAGAGACGAGGGCCAGCGATATCACCAGTTTTGTTGACATGTCCAATCTGAAAGAGGGGAAGGTGATAGGATGCATATAGTTTGAAGAACATAAGGTAGACATTCATGTAACTGCACCATGATTAATAGCGAACTTCTCACATAGTGCATAGCTTACCACAAAAACAGGGATATTTGTCACTTTTGCAAATCTCAGTAATGCGGAGGTACATTCCTTTACCTATGGCCCAGAAAAGATGGATTAAAACAGTGTCAGAGATGAGAACTTTACCAAATATCAAAATAGTATAGTTCGCAATGCCAAGACTTTTATTAAATGGATATAGGATACAATCTAAAGCTCACAAAATTGAAACATTGCAATGCACAATATGGAGACTGGAAAATACATGATATATTCAATTATTGACAAGTAAGACTGGTTCTAATATAATTTGGAAAGTTTTGAGAGAACAAGAGAACCATCCTACCTGAATCAAATTGCCAGCACTTCCCGGAAATGCTGTCAGATAAACAGTTTGAATTGAATCAATAATAAGAGCCCTTGGCGACAATGGTTGAATTTTGTCCAAGATATCCTGACAAAAAAAGACGACTATTGATGGCAATTTTTCAGAGGGGCTGCTAATTCTTCTTCCCATATAGGCCTTGATTATAAATTTATAATAGCTAATACAAAAACATATCATAAACATTTATGCTATCTTGTAAGCTCAATTTTCCATGCTTTCAGTTGTCTATCATATTCAAAAAGCAGAAAGCCCACCTTTATCAAAAAGGTCAATAGTGTACAGAAGTCTCTCAAATACATGATTTTTATAAATTGCTTCCGACAAACTTTTAGCTCCTTATAACATTATGTCCCCCATGCCTTTCGCAATGAAGTTCTCCTTCAGGCTAATCGGTGGAAGGAGAGTAGTCATGCCCCCTTCTTGCTTGGCTTAATCTGTATAGCTGATATCTAGTCCCTTGGGGTTTATGGCCGTTTGTACAGTTCTCTTTTGTACCCTCTTTATTAAAGGGAACTCCAATAGTAATAAAGGTTATAAAAAGAAAGAGTTACGCACAGTTCGAGGCAAAAATTCTTACCACAATATCCGTGCCAGAGTAGAGATACAATTCTTTGGATGTGATATTCATCCGGGAAGCTCTGTGTCCAATTTGCTCAATACTCTGAGACATTACAGAGTTAATTACAGATATTGTAAGAAATAACAAATGAAATTACATATTGTTAAAACTGAAGGCTAAAAGAAGAGTTTTC